>JAALXK010000213.1:0-222717 GCA_012977745.1 Fusarium anguioides | reverse complement strand
GTGATCCCCCCCTTCTGAAACCCCCCCTGCCCCGGCTATCAGGCTCACGGTCTCCTCGGCGTCCTTGCCAGTTATCTCCACGAGTAGCGGCCCGGTCTCGACGGTCGCGGTCTTTCAGGTCGGCGACTTCGCGGTCACGGCGATCCCAATCATCTCGTCTTTGCTTCGCAGTTTCTGCAGCACGGTCTGCTTCAATCTGAATGAAAACAAGGTCAGAACACAAATTACACAGTGTTTGAAGATACGGCGTACCTTCTCTTGTATGAGCTCCAATTTCTTGGCCTCCAGAAGCTCCTTAGGCACGCCCTGGGGGCTGCTTTGGGCACTCAGCAACAGTTTCCATAGATCTTTGCAGAAAGTAGCTGTATCCTTATCGAGAAAGCCTGTGAGTTGAATCTGAAGCGACTTGATGTCCGGCTATCGACGACCTATCAGTATTGCCATGAATAACGCGGATAGGAGTGAACGTACGTATCGCGGCCCTTCGATGAGATTGAAAACAAGCTCAATTACCACGTCATCCTCGCTTCCCAAGATGTCGGATATCTTACTTGCGATCCATCTGTGAAGAAAAGTTAGGACGTTGTCACATGAGGCTGGGAGTCAGATCACCTACTTCTTCATGACCTGGAGATTGACCTTTTGCATGTCGACCTTCTGGCTAAACTCGGCAGGGAATTTGGTTGATTTCAAGAGTCGTGCATCTACCCCGGTGGCCATGTTGGTAGGGTCGCAATGGCGATGTGATATCGTGGATCTAAGAGACGCGTTGTTGAGAAAAAGTTGCTAGGGAAGAAAAGTGACGTCGCCAGCACGAGCTTAGATTGAACTGTCTCCATACAGAGCAACGAGGTGTATGTGCACGGACCATTCTTTATTTCCAGTGCTGCCTCGCTGTTACACACCAGCAAACTGCCCCAGCTATCTCTATTTGTAGGGCATGACTGCACTGAAGAGACCTGGAGCCCTGAGAGCTTCACTCTTGCCGTCTAAGCGGCGTCACCCATCGCAGCCTAGGACAAAGGCATCTTCAGATCGTCGACTCTTGTTTGGTAACGCTCTTCTTACAACCCCTTCTTGGCTGTGCCGACCTCTCAAAATGGAAAACATACACGCACCCACTGTTCCCTCCGGAGAGACCACTGCCTCTATCACTAATGGTGATGCGGGGCATCTAAGTTTTGCTGAGGTGCAGCGAAAGAAGGATGATATTGAGGCTGAACTCAAGGCTCTTGGAGGCGTGCTTGACTCGGTATTCACAAACTTCTTCCGAATAACATATATGGTTTTCTGACTCTCGCAGCATGGGGTTGATATGAACACATCCCTCTTGACAAATGATGGCTTTCCTCGTGCAGATATTGATGTTGCCCAAAGTACTGGTTTCCAAGACACATCTTGAAGACCATCCACTAACAACATGGCAGTCCGAACAACACGAGCCCGTATCATTCGACTACGAAATGATTATACTGCTCTAATGACACGTATTGAAAAGTTTCTGCATGAGCATTTTGCCAGTCTTGACGAGAATGATGCTGCACCAGCTGCAAGCTCAAGTAACGCACAACCCATCTTACCAGACTCAGTTGCTGCACCTTTGGATCCTCCTTTCGCCAAGGTCAACACCGTGGCAGCAGGCAGTCCAGCCGAAACTGCTGGCCTGAAATCTGGTGATGAGATTCGGAACTTTGGCTATGTCAACCGAGCCAACCATGACAACCTCCGAAAGGTAGCTGAGTGTGTACAGGGTAACGAAGGCGTAAGTTGTGGTTAAAGTAATGTCCACGAAGCAAGCCAGCTAATATTGCATCAGAACAACGTTTTCATCAGAGTGTCTCGAGCGGAAGGTGTGGCAGAACGACAGGAGTTGCGATTGACTCTTACTCCAAGAAAAGACTGGGGTGGTCGAGGATTACTGGGTTGTCATATCTTGCCTTTGTAAAGGATGAAATCGACCAAGTGCCGATAGACCAGATAGCTCAACGCCAATCATCGCAGGCGAGACAATGTCGCCAGTTTCACTGGCTAGGATTATCTATACTCAAAAAGAGCATCTGACTTGCATTGGCCCTGTGCATTCCATGTTTCCTTAACCGCTGGCTTCAGGCCTCTTTGAAGCTTTGCCATATTCCGCAGACATTATTCAGTAAACGTAGTGATCTTATACCGCCAGACTTGAGCTTAGAGGACCGGTTTATGTGCCGAGGGGTTCAACTATCAGAACATCTTCATGACCACACATGTCATAAGGTCATTGACCTGATAATCGAGATAGCCTAACTTGAGGAAGCTTTGGGCACAAGTTAACAATCCTACAACTTTTAGACAGTTTACTCAAATTTCAGCCTAAATACTATGGCTTGTAACAACTGGATGTCCTCTTTCTTTTCCTATGTTCTTGGCATACTGCTTATGAGGTGAAGCATTTCAAAAATTAAGAGAAGCTTATTGATTGGTGCCAACTCAAAGGGATTACAAAGCATTCAGGTGTTTCCTGGACTACGGTTGAAATGTGCTGGGCATTCTCATGAGACATGTTCCAGGCATCACGGCAAATGATAGAACAACAACGATGGCTGTGCAAGTGCTGAATTATTAAGTTCACTGACAACAACCTTAGCAATGACTGAATTGAATGAAGAGTTATCGCAATGAATATTGACCAATGAAAGCTCAAAAATCATACTACAAATTGCTACCTAAAGATGCCTAGAGTGTACCTACAAATGCTGACTAAATCAATACTGATCCCGATCCACGATATCGGGTGCCAGCATGAGAACAAAGCCTGACTGACAGGCATAGGATCACCTCACAAGAGAAGAATGACGATAAGCAAGGCACCACCAGGCAGCCCAGCGCACAGCCAACAATGCAAGCCCAACCAATAGGAAACCGCAGAAGACGAAAGCAATTCAATGCTACCCAATAATGAATCAGAAAATTTCCAAAGCGGTGACGGCGATGGCTGGTGACGGCAGGTAATTATGTGGATCACTCACAGCAGGCTGGAGGCACTGAATGGCGAGTATCACGTGCAGCCTACCCACTTCCAGGTAGGTAGGGGCGACTGAATTTTTCGCTTGAGGTCCTTCCCTGCCCAAAGTCCCCCGCCGCCTTCCAAACATCAAGTCGACCTTGAAAGTTTGTCAATCAATCTTGGGTATACCCACCTCTCGACGACAGTTTTTTTCCCAGGTATTTAGGATCCCTTCCCTCACCACCCCTTCGCATCGAGTCGTTCATCTCATCCCCGTCCGCATTCGATCGACCTTGCGCTGTTGTCGACCGCCCAACAGAAGAGAAGCTAACTCCCGCCTCTCAGCACACCCCGCTTGTTTACATCCTTCGCATCTGTCGCTACAACACCACAGACACAACCATCAAGATGGCTGAGCAGCAGACTCCTACCTTCAAGCTCGTGCTTGTCGGTGACGGTGGTACCGGAAAGGTGTGTAGGATCCCATGACGCAATATTTTCTTTCGCGATTTTTATCGATCATCGCCGAGCTCTACTCCGCCAAGTCGAATCTCGAGAGACCTGAAGCGATAAATCCATCAAACGTCAACGTCGACTAACCATTTTCATTTACGATAGACCACATTCGTCAAGCGTCACTTGACTGGTGAGTTCGAGAAGAAGTACATGGCCACCCTCGGTGTTGAGGTTCACCCTCTTGGCTTCACCACCGTAAGTCTTGTAACCCCACGTTGACTATGCGGGGTATTAATCCAATCCATCACAGAACTTCGGTCAGATCCAGTTTGATGTCTGGGATACCGCCGGTCAGGAGAAGTTCGGTGGTCTCCGTGACGGTTACTACATCAACGGCCAGTGCGGTATCATCATGTTCGATGTCACTTCCCGTATTACTTACAAGAACGTTCCCAACTGGCACCGTGAGTTCACCCCGCCATGATATCATCAAACTCGAAATTAACAACATTTCAGGTGATCTCGTCCGTGTTTGCGAGAACATCCCCATCGTTCTCTGCGGTAACAAGGTCGATGTGAAGGAGCGCAAGGTCAAGGCCAAGACCATCACTTTCCACCGAAAGAAGAACCTCCAGTACTACGATATCTCTGCCAAGTCCAACTACAACTTCGAGAAGCCTTTCCTCTGGCTCGCCCGCAAGCTTGTCGGCAACCCTCAGCTTGTATGTTAACATGATTTTTGCTTATTGGGTATATGATACTGACCATCTTGATAGGAGTTCGTTGCTGCTCCCGCTCTGGCTCCCCCCACTGCCCAGGTTGACGAGAAGCTCCTGGAGGAGTACCGCAAGGAGATGGACGAGGCTGCCGCCATGCCTCTGCCTGGCGAGCTTTCCGACGACGATCTGTAAATGACTCGTGCGGTCACGGAATTCTTTTGTTGAGGAGGATACTGCCAAGTGTCCATGGAATGATGCAACGGCGGTGTTTGAGGATGGCACATAGGCAGCCGGAACGACCATTTATGAGTACAGGACGGAAGTCCTGGAGTTTACAGTAGCGTGATTATGGGGCGGCACAAAAGACTGGCCGTCATGCCTCTCTTTGGGGTTCAAGGGACGGTGCCACTGCAAAGAGCAGTGTCTTATTTAGTTTAGCTAGACTTCCTCTACCAAAAATAACGAACAGGGCCAGGTTTGCGTGGCTTGGCTAAGACAACAGACATTGGCCCTGGTGAAATTAAATGTGGTATTGTGCATAAATTGATATCGGGAAGATGCAAGACAGGATTCCAAGCGGACTAGCAGTTCCGAGCAATCAATTGAAAGTGAAGGGAGGTTCGAAAGGTAATAAATTGATGTCTCTGTTGAATATCACTGTCCATCCATGTGATCAGAGTGTATAGAGGTGGCTGCTGGACTGCTGGGTAAATCACAGCCACTCAGTTTGGTATTGAGGTGCTGTGTTACTTCTCTCCATCACACCATGGTAACACAACTTATTAAAACCCAATTAGCATTTCTGATTCGACAATTGTAAGTTTATCTTCTCTTGCATTCTGCAGGCCTCTTTTAAGCGGCCATGGGTTAGCCACTGGCCCGCCCAGTCGACAGAAGAGAATGATTTTGGGCCTGGCGGAAACATTGGGTTGAAATGAGAGTCATCTGGTGGCTGATTTGCCGAATCCTGGACCCAAAAGTGATCATAACATGTTTTGATCAAAACTTTCAATTTGGTATCAAGACTGAGGTATAGACTACGTTATGGTTATCAATATCAAAGTTAGAGTCTAAATATGACTTATGGTAATCTAGAATATGCAGGTCTTGAGTGCTTACGATAATTCAGAACTATAGTTTAGGTAACCTCTTGGAACATAACTCTGTCAGGTCTCTCTTCCAATCGATGCCTGTCTCTTACCTGGACCAGTCATGAGTTCGTTCCCACAATTCATGAGATGTATGCTAAACTACATCAAGAGTGGCAAATGTAGACCCAGACACGTAATTAGCTATGGAACCTCGTGGTACGAACGTCGTCAAGTTCGGAACGAAACTGACCAATAGTGCTATATCGAAATTTGTGAAAAGAATTGACATGACAACGAACGTTGCGTTCCAACTTAAAGATCAAACTAGTGGCCGTTATTATGCCACAGCATTCACTGACCGAGTTTAATAAGTAATTAAGCATATTGAGCGATAAAGACCTTGGTAGTGAAATCTAAAGTCTGGAAGGATGAGAAAAGCTAGCGGCTCAACACAAATTAGCTGAGCAGTTTACATGTCATCCTTTGACTTTGTTTGAAGCGTGTTGTGATTGAGAAACATGCTTAGTTGTTGTGTTTCTTGTTGATGCAGTAGTCCATATGTGAGACGCGTTTAGAGGACCCATCAAAACAACAAACATACATGGATGGATCCATAACTCATACGAGGACAGACGCGACCTGAAGAGAAGTAAAGTAATCGATGTCATGGAAATGGTGGTTTTGAAAATCTCCAATTTATATAATCGATTATGGAACGCGAGTTATTAAAAAAGCTATATCGAGAGAAGCAATTACAAGGATTGGCGCTGATGGAAGCCAGGAAGAATGAACTCGAGATTAGGCTTGGCGGATTATTTGTTTATCTAGGTAAAGTACCTATTTAAATGGATAGATGGCAGGCATGACACCCCTGCGTACTGGCGCATGCAGCCACTTAATGAAACAGGGGTGTCAATTGACCACGAGATGGTCCCCAGGATCGCTAATACCACTTGTTAATTGACTACGTGGGGCGAGACGATAGTGATTGAGAAACAAGGGAATGGAGCAAGATTGAGGGCTATGATATTCTGTCTTTTGCACTCGACAAAACCATCGAAATGAGACTGGAATAGTTGCCTGACTGTGGTCAAATGCATCCGCATGCATAATCTATGCATCGAGATGACTAGCCGCATACAGTACATAGCAAGTTGGGTGCTAAAAAGATAAAACTCTTTAACTTTGTTTCGTGACGCAGGGGCTTGGTTTTACTTCTCTTTCCAACCCAATCCAATAGATAGAAATAAAGTTATGTCTAGCATTTCACGCATTATGATTGCCCGATCGCGTGTCGTTTTATGTTGCTGCGGGGTGATGCAAAAGGAAAGGAGAAAATTGCTATACGGACTAAGAACACGTAAGGGGACGAGTCAACCAAGTTTTCTCGTATCTGGCCGACAAAGATTATGTATAGAATAAGACATTTTATATGAACAGCTTAAATAATCGAGACACGGTGAGACACGCTCTGGTGATACCGCGTTTTGAACAAGAAAAAAATGGGTTATCTAAAAAGACAAGGCGGGAAAGCTAATCTCAAAGGACGTAATGTAGATCTGAAAAGGTCGGTAGGGGAGGTTGGTTTTTTTTGTTGTTGCTGGGATTCTTCCATGTACGTGCAGTGCAGTGCAGTGCAGACGCCAGCTGTTAGCTAGCGGGTGCCACACACGATACGTAAATACAAATCGACAGGGGGGGCGCGTTTTCAAGGTTTACGCGGAGCCAAGTCCAGAGACAAACTGGAGACTTTAGGAGGGGAAGTACTGCGCAAGGGCCTTGGAAGGAACTCAAGGGACGATACCTTCCTAGACTAGTCGCCTCGTTTTAGAAGCACTCCCGCCAACGTCTTCTTCGACAACCTCGTTTTTTCTCTTTCTCCTCTTCCCTTTACATCTTCTTTATTATCTCAGAAACCTTTCAAACCATCAGGTCTAAGTATCTTTTTCTTGTACAACCCGTTTCAGTGTTGATAATCTCGCGACGACTTTCTCTCATTCTCGTCAATAATCAACTTAACACGACACGAATCGCCTCTGTTCGGACAGTAATGCGTTTGGACCTTCAATAAGGCCATCTCCATCACCCTCTCCTCTCCGCAATCATGGCCGACCCTACCAAATCCCCCTTCCCTGCCGATACACCCGAAAAACACGCTCCCTCGGTCCCAAATCATCACGACCTCACTGCCACGCCCCAGAGCCTCCCTCCTCTGGCTGATGCAAATGTCAATCCAGCCATGTCTGTCCCAGATTGTGAAAAGCATCCCAAGGGAAAGAGGAAACGAACTACGTAGGTTGAAAGCACTGAAAAGCCAATTCGGACTGCAACGGTATTGCCAGGGATTGAGCTAATTTGCATGGTTTGCGTTGTGCAGGGCCAAAGACAAAATTGTCCTCGAAGAGGCATACACCAGCAACCCTAAACCTGATAAGCAAGCGCGCTTGGATATTGTTCAGCGCGTTTCATTGAGCGAGAAGGAAGTTCAGGTATGACAATGGCACGCTTTGAATCTGGTGTTTCTGAACTCGATTTTGACATATTTCGACCCACCACGCGTCAATTGCCTTTGAAAACACCAAACTGACATCATTTCTATCAGATCTGGTTCCAAAATCGACGGCAAAATGACCGGAGGAAATCTCGTCCTCTATCATCTGCAGAAGTGGCTGCTCTTCAATTTGCAAATATGCGCTCTTTGGCCTCCGACCCAATCACCAACACTACTACGCCTAGCAAACCTGATCATTCATTCCCCGTGTCCGAACCTTCTGTATCACGATATGCCGACCCTCTCTCCGCGCCCCCGCGACGTTTCGACCAGACACCTTCCATGCCACGTTACCATTCAGACCTTGTGAATAGTACGCCAGCTTCCCTCAGCCATGACCGCGGGTTTCACTTCTACTCCGATGCCACTCCTAACCGTACCGACCCTGATCTCTCTCGCAAATCCCGAGATGTATCGCATTCTTTGTCAAGTTCCATGTCTAGTAATGTTGGCTATCTGTCCAACCGGTGGAACACTGAGGCCAGTTCCTTCTCGACACCTGCTGCGTTTGCCCGCAGCGGTGACAATTCTTTCAGGTATGTGATGCATGTCTCATTCAACGAACTTTGACTAACTGGACCAGATTTGATTCGTTCGCTCCATCTCCGTGCAATTCTGAACGTTCCTCTCTCACCCAGAGCCAGTCCAAGGTTCACCTTTCGACCTCCTTAGAAGGAAAGGCAGAGCTAGTCTCCAGCCAGGAAACTCCTTCTCGTGAAATGCCTCCTCGGCCATCCTCTACAACTCCAAACCTGCCCCAGGTTCGACACCGTGGCTTGCA
Source organism: Fusarium anguioides (assembly GCA_012977745.1). Lineage (NCBI taxonomy): Eukaryota > Fungi > Ascomycota > Sordariomycetes > Hypocreales > Nectriaceae > Fusarium > Fusarium anguioides. The sequence goes on along the minus strand of JAALXK010000213.1, from coordinate 214,136 downwards.
GCGTAGCCACAGCACTACTCCTTCGATCACTCTGCCTCCTCTGTCGGAACTTACCAGCAGCTTGCCTCCTAGGCTCTTGCGAGGTCGGTCTCGTGACGTACATGCCTGGGAATCTTGCGCGGATGCTGAGAATCGTGATGAGCTGACAGCGCAGGCCGAGTACGAGTCGAACGGATCGGCGGCTGCAGCTATCAACATTCTTCGTTCCGCGAGCGGGATCCTCCAACCAAGCACCGCTAAGCGCAACGCTCCTATGACGAAGCCTCAACGACCTCACCAAGCAAAGAAGGCGAGACTGGATCCCACTGGGTCAAGTATTTCACGACTGGAGACGGAGTTGGAAACGGAAAAGGCTGACAGGGAGCATGGCAAGGTCAAGGTTTCTATGTTGGTGTCTCCAACAGGCGGTGATTCAGATAAGGAGAACTTGAGCCCTGACGAGGAAGCTAGTTCGCCGGATCCTTATCACCGTCGACCTCTGCCGCCTGCCCCCAAGCTTGGCGACAACCCCCGACGTGGTCGAGTGCTTCAGGAGCAGAGAAGTCCAAATCTACTCTCGAATCGCGCAAACACTGCACCCTCGCGACCCCGTTCCATCATTAAGGAAGGTTTGGAAATTTTTGAAGATAGGATGAAGCCAGTTATGCCATCCAGGGAACATGAGGTTGAGAAGTTCATGCGAGGTTCAATCAGCCCCAGCAAAAAGCCTGACATGGATTGCGTGGCAGGACTTCTTTCTCTTAGCCAAGGAGCTTGGAGATGAGACATTTATCGAAGCAAAAAATCTGCAACAGCAGATTTTCGGATGTAATTAAGGGGAAACATCTTGACGATTTCCCACGGCCTATGTTGGTTATTGTGTTTTCTTTCCAGAAATGGGGGAAACACCACATTGCATGGTTTGCACGAGTCTTGTTCCCAATGTACACAGGTGTATGATACTTGTTCACGTCCTGTTCCAATGGTTGCATGGTTTTTTTGAGGTTTGGGTTTCGGCGCCTGGAAATTGGTGCTTGTAAATATCTTCACATTCAACCTACGTTGCTTGACATGATAGGGGATGAGGCCAATAATCTGGCTTCTTGGATGGACGAAGAAGAAACGAGAAAAGACTGTCTCGCAAGTTCATAGGGAAGACTTGGTTCTTCACAGGAAATAGGAATGTACAAAGATGGCCCAAGATGAGAATATTGTTACCGTGTGATACTTGATGCCCATGCAAATCACGGAGTCAGCCATAAGCAAGTACTCCGTTCTAATATTAGACGGCTGTGGTCATGCTCTGAGAACTGGAAAAGGTTGTTGGTCCTTGGTTTATGGCGAGGCTAGGTAGTCTAAAGTAATGCAAGCCATCTACGTGCTTGTTGGCCCCTTTCTCAGCTCTAGGCAACTGGACGAGTCATGTATTGGTGATATTTCAGGGCTTTTGCATATCACTGGAAGCAATGATTCTCAGCTGTGTGGCCACACATCATGTATATTGCCTTGGCAGGAATTTGATCTGTCTTACATCTAATGTCTAAATTCTTCCCGCTAAAGTTCCAAAATCACACTTTGCCATTCCTTTCGAGTTTGAAGGATTCTATCAACACGTCCAGTCCAATTAATCTGGAAAGACTGACAATAAAGTCAACGCCGCCAACACCTTGCCTAAAACCAGTCCCTTTCCAATGTAGTTCGGATGCCATACGCTTCACATCCCTAGGAGGCTCATCTGCCGACGGATGGGGCTAGCGCTAACGCTGCCATCCTCACTTGCGTAGCATGCGCTGTCGGTGTCAATATCCCAGCCAATATCCTCATCCTCGTTGCAATTATCTCCAGTGTCGGCATCAAAAGGCTTTTGTGCGGAAGCACGCACATTCCAGCGGAGAGTGCGGCTGACGCTGTCAAACCACTCTGTATCGGTGCGCGTAACGGTAGGGAAGGGGTACTGAGAGGCTGTGATGGTAACACAGTCACCTTGCCGGAGCTCGAGACGGCCCTTGCCATCAAAAGCACAGTATGCAGTGGCCCGCGAGTTGCGAGGAACAACGACGCGGAGAGCCATAGTATCAGAGAGTACCATAGGCCGGAAAGAGAGAGTATGAGGGCAGATGGGTGTGAGAAGGATGGCCGGGATGTCAGGGTGAACAAGAGCACCGCCAGCAGATAGAGAGTATGCTGTAGAGCCGGTTGGGGTGGAGAAGATGCAACCATCGGCTTGCACAACAGTGAGTAGTTCATCGTCTCCATACAGTTCCAGATTGGAGACGTAGGGCGAAGGGCCACGATCGATGACAAGCTCATTCAGAACCTCGAATTGCTCTGGCTCTTCGATTTTGGGTGCATCAAGGGCGCCAGCTCCACGGTTGTTGCGGTGGACAGTACATGTAAAGCGCATACGGAGGTTGATCTTCATGCCATCGTCACCCATGACTCTGTTGAGGTGTTCCTTGAATTTCTCATATTCAAAGGTTGTCATGAAGCCGAGACTTCCAAGGCTGAATGAGAGCACAGGGGGCACGATACGTTGAAAGAGCCATGAAGTGAAGAGGACGGTACCGTCACCGCCAAGGGTCAAGACAAGATCGAACTTTTCGGGTTGACTCCAGCATAAATCGGGCGTCCAATACTTGAGCATATGCTGAAAGCGAGGGTTCTCAGCCAGAAGACCAGGGCCATCGAACCGTCTTGAGTTCCGCAACTTAGCATCAACATAGACGTTGACGCCAAGGTCGGAACCGTAACGCGGGGTTCGTAGCAGCCACCCAGCAAGCTCGCGAGTGAGATATACGAGCTGGTTGTCGCGTGCCTTGGTGACGATCATGATGTTACGAACAGCACGCTTGATAGGACGGCGTTGAAGTTGCTTGGAAACTTCTCGAACACCGGTCGCAGTAGCAACAAGACGTGAGTGTGACATGGAAACATCGTTCTTGATTTCCTCAAGAACCTTGCCGATGTCAACAGCATCGGCAAATCGTTGATGGTAAAAACATGGCGATTGAAGATTTGAGGCGAGGATAGTGGCGGCCATATCAGAGGAGTTTGTGTCATTGCTGGCCATAGAGGTGTAAGTCCGGGCGGTGTTGGGAGTATTAATGGCGCCTGTGGTCAAACGAGATTTGGCGAGGTCGTTAAGGGCATCAGTTAAACTTTGCGAGGGAGTAGGGACACTTGTGAAGCCAGGCAGAGGCCCAGCTGAGGAAGTTGACTGAGGGTTAGACTCTGAGCTCTCTGTCTCGCGAAGAGAAGGCATATTTTGTGTGGGTGGGAGTGCAAGCGATAGAGCGTCGGGTTTGTTGTGTCGGATGACCGAAGCTGCTCTCGGGCCAGAATTAGACCGAAGTGATTCGTGTTGTGTAGATGAAGACGAAGTAAGTTGACCAGAAGTTGACCAAGGCAATGAAGATGTAGAAGAAAGTAAAGAGTTATCTCCTGGGGCAGATGATGTGGAGGGTCCACAATCTTCTTGGAAAGTTTGAGGTTCTAAAGCTTCTGAGGTTTGACGATGTTCAGACAAGGACAAAGGAGAAGGGGCTAAAGTTGAGAAGACACTTGGTTGTTCAACAACTTCTAGTTGTGTAGTCTGAACAGTGCTTTCGCCTGCGAGCGTGTTCCTCTTAAGAACAGGTGAATGGGAAGAGAGAGCAGGAGACAAGCAACACCCGTCGTCTCGGGGGCTGCCAAGAGTTGGGTGGAGAGCTGTGGGAGACAAGACGCCTGTCATATTTCCGCTGGTGGTGGAGGTGATGGACTAGACTTGTATAGACTTGAGAGGGAGGGGCAAGGCAAAGAATTGGTGGACAAGACCTGTATCCGTAACGTGGAACACAATGGGGGATGTGCCCAAAAGGTGGATTGAATGCTTATTAGCCCGGGGACCCTAAATAGGATAAAATCCCAAATTAGATGGGGTTCCAATGCAACAAGCACGCGATGTCTCTCGTTGTATTTGTTTTTTATCGTGTGCTTTCCTACACACGACTTGTTTATTCACTCGACTTTTGCCTAAAGCTTTTCACTTGGCTTTGAACTTTGGCGTTTCTTCGGCGATAGCGATTTAAGCTCCTCCGATGCAAATGCAAGAAAGTTGACTTTCCGACACAGATTGTGCGGGCCGCGGAGACAAGCGGAGTAAAGCGTCGGATTTTGATGTGAGAGTGTCAACGAATGCCGTCCCTGTATCCGAATCCGTCTCAGGTACAGTACGTTCCGACGATCGAATCTCACAGCAAGGAGTGAACCCTCCAGGGGCTGGTCTGACAAAGCAAGATACAGATGACGTCGCAGTGCAAGTCTCTTGTTACCTCGCTTCCCTGTGATCCCCGAATGGAAAGAAATACAAGGGGTGTGCTGTGCGGACTGAACTGAAATCAATCGGTCACCGTTTGCCCTTAATATCGAGTGATATTAATAGAGTCTAATCCAATAACCTCGCCTCGGCGAAATGCAGGTATATCCAACTAGGAAAATGGTACCAACCCACTCTTGAAATCGATTAGAAAATCGAGAAATCGAAAAGTGATTGATATCCGAAACCCCCGTGACGACTCTTTGACCGTTGGCAAATCCCCAGTCTCTTGCGGGGATGACACACCCACTCACGGAAATGCGCCAGGGATGTCGATAGCTTCTAAGACGCAAGAGCCGAGCCGAGCGGGAGGGACTCGCCGCTATTGGTGGTAGTTGTGATGAGACTGTTTAGCCACAGCAATTCACGATGCACGTGGGTGATGTGAGCAGCTGGGATCAAGCAACAAAAACCAAGAGTCTGGTTTCAATTGTTGTTGGGTTGGTCTTGTTGGTGTTGGTTGCAGAGTTCAGCTGAAGATGTTGTCCGCGCGTATTCAACGTCGTGCAAGTTGAACAAGAACCTCAACAACAGCAATCGGAATCTCGGGAAGAAATGGCAAAGAACCGCAAGAATAAGAACCAAATCAATGATCCGGGGATCTCGTTTGGCTGTAGATTGCAGATGTAACACAACAGAATGCTATGCTGCCACCAGCTAGTCTGAGCTGCAAGCCACAGAAGATGTGATCTAACTTTTCAACGACCAGCGAAGAAGATAGGTTGGCGTTTTGTTCGCAAGTTCAGTTCTCACAAAAATGAGAACCAACAGGTCAAATTACTTGGCACCAATAGGAGACGGTGACGATGACCAAGAATATTGGTGATAAACAGAAAAAAGAGGCCGTAAGCGACAGGCGAAGATGAAAAATAAAGTGGGCGATTTTGCGCGAGACTCACAGAGCCTTAAACAAACGCGTGATTACAATCAATGTAAAGAAGAAAGAGGAGTGCTCGAAAGAGAGTGTTGGAGACCGGCTACTGAATCCAAGAATTGCTGAGAGCTCCTGGTGGCTTTAATACTCTACTCTGATTTTCTTTTCTCTTTCGAATATCGCGAGTTACAAAACCTCTATCGGTATCCCCTGTGTTTTAGCTCCAGGGTGTAGCTTTGGGAAAGGCTCCCGTCGTCCAGCCCCCTTCCACTGGAGGATCGACCCTGGTACCCCCTTTCTCAGCCTAGAACTCCTTGTCACAAAATCTTTTCCTCGTCTAGCGCCAGTTGAGACGTCGATTGGAAACCAGGTTGCAGTCTATAGTTGTATGCAGAATATCAGGGATCCAACTACTTGGTTATAGACTAGGCGAATTACGAACGTCGTATACACTAACTTTAACTAGCAGGAGAAGTAACAAATACTATCCCTTAATGAGTGATTATAAGATATTAGAATCATATCATATAGTTTTTTACTGTCTATGGATCCTCGTAAGCGAATGGGTCACTATAGCCGCCACTCAACAAGACTATTTCCCTCTCTATTACAACCGTGCGCAAAAGGTGGATCTAACAGTTGTCAAGTGGACATTGGTTTCCAATGGTTCAGGGTCATTATTACAGATTTCCCCAGTTTGTTGATTCCCATGGTCTCTTCCTAGTGCCCAATCCTTTCTCAGTGGCTGCAGTGGCTTAATCGTCCCTGATTTAATGGTAATGCAAATGATCAATTGTTTGGTTTGGGCTCGTCGTCTCGATTCTCACCTATTTTCCTCTTTGAAACTTCCTGTTGTAGATCGTGGACCTCGGAGCCCGAGCTTATACGGTTGTAACCTCAGCTGTGATAAACTCTTTTAGCGATTGTGACACCAAGTATCACTATTCATGGCGCCAAGCTCGATAGTTGACTGTTTGCTAAATATGTCTGTGAAATCCTGATGGCGATAACCAATGTGACATCAAGGACGAGGCTCGTGGCAATCTGTCTCAGCTTCACCCAACTTCAACTCAATTTTCGGGAGGCCCAGAGGCCTGGCCCGCCGCCGGGGCAAGAGTTGAAAACATTTGCTAAACAACATGTTAGGTAACTACTGTCGCATTTCACTGGATAACTGACATCTTATGCGAACCCTAGTGTTTACCTACCCCTGTCAGAAAGCATGAAAGCGCATCAACATTCTGACGGTTCAAGCTACGATAACCAACCAGCAGGCACCAAATGTGATATCGAGAATGAGTTCAATTGTGTTGTAAATTTCAATGGTATCTTTGATCCTCCGTAAACATATCCAAACCCCCAAATCGGCCTGAGACCGCCCACATATTCTCTGATGCCTTGGTGAAACACCGAGACCAGGAACTCGTCCACTGAGGAGCTGGTATATCCAGAGCTTATCCGATAGCAGCCCGGATCAGAAAGTCCCGAGACTCTGTCAACTATGCTTGGCAGTTTGAATAATACTATAGAACAAGAATTGTTTTGATCTTTGAGGGGTTGACCCTCTTTCTTAGTATCGGATCGAGGCTGGCCTCAAAATACGGTAAGCCTTCGCCACGTGCTGACACTGAGATTGATCAGGTTGGTAAGCCGGCCGTGGCTGGGCGCCTAGACGAGGGTTTGATTATCATCTTGGCGGTAGATGCATGTTGGGGGTAACGAGCAGGAAATCATGCACTTGGTTTGGTTTATCATTTCCAGTACAGATCCTCCGCCACCTTGGCTTCCATGGCAGAGCGGATAAACTGTCTAATGCTCTTTGACTCGATGCCGTCGCCGGACATGGCTGTATCAAAGCCTGGTTCTTGATGCTCACAGCATATGCGTTGTCCAAGCTCGAGGACCTTTGTCCATTCAGCGGGAGTGAAAGAACCCTCACTCTCTGACAAGAGCAACTCGTCGCGAGAAGTAAAACAGAGAACGTGAACCGACTTGGCATGGTCGATATCCACAGCGCTTGGATCGACGATGATATCTTTGCCCTCCTCCTCTGGGATAGCAAGAAGAGTCGCTGCACCAATAGTCTTGAGAGGGATGGCGGCGCTGAGAAGTCCGAGGATAGCTGAGTGAAGAAGCGCAGGAATGATTGGGAGGTTCTGCAGCGAGCATTAGCTTATCGATACGACTGAAGTTTGACATGAAGCTTACTAGCTGTGCTTGAACCAGTTTCGCGTTGACGTAGGCATTCTCAGGTGTCTCAGCAACCTGAAGAGTGATCTGGATCACACACCGAGGATAGTCTCTCACAGGGATGAGTTGCCTAAGCGCAGCCTGCATAATCGATTCAAGCTGTCTCTCACGGGTACCTGTTGCAACACGCATAAGAAAATGATATTCTGTGACAAAACATGTCGGGCATCTCACCTCCTACGCCAGCGGCAGGGCGGACAATGACGTCCACCAGAGCCTCAAACGCATTCTCATCTCGTCTTTGGGCCTCGACTGGGCCATTCACTGCGGCTATCACGGCATATCCTCCATATGAGAATGTTGCAGAGCCATCGGCCTTGGCGAGATGCGACAGCTCTGCTGCAGGTTCGGCTGAGGGGGACATTGTTGTTGGTGTTGAGACGACGATTAAGACGTGTAAGGCTGGGAAAATTTCCTGAGTTCAAGTTTAGCCCCGCGCTACGCCCGGTACTTGAACAGAGAGACAGGAGAAATATAAGGTTAATTGGTGATTTAAGTATGTGAGGCGGTTAGAGAAGGATAAAACGAGTTATTAAGCTCAGAAACAAGAAAGCTCTTAAAAAGTTGATGAGTTCGTTTCCTCATGATTGAAGGTTATCGATTTCTTGATAGTGGGGCAGTCTAGAAGCTACCCGCAGAGGTGGCTGCCAATCATGGGTCCACAACTCATGACATGCAGCTCTTGTCGATATTCAACCTCAACTTCTCATCAACCTATCAACAATAGTAAATACTCACGCCATGGCCTCGCAAGCTCCTCAATCCGCTCCAGCCCAAAGTGCGGCACCATCGATACCAAATCTTAAAGACCGACTTCCGAAACTTGAACCTCGAAAGCGACGCTCAACTCCCTCCAATCCCACTCCCATCCCCGAGACACCCGCTCTGCCAACGCCGCCCAATACGTCCGACTGGACTTTCAAGACACCATCTCGAAGAATCTTGTCAAAGAAAGATCATGACATTTTCCAATCATCGCCAACATATAAGCTCATCTTGGCCTGGGTCTTCGGACTTGCAGAGTCTGTGGTCGACACTCCCAACTCGTCAGTCCGAGACGCCAACCTGAGCAGCCCCATCAAAACCATTCTACATATCCTCGACGAGACCGAGCAGCTAGTAACTAAGTCGCCTCCAAATGAACAGGGCGGTTCGCGCTTCGGTAACAAAGCGTTCCGCGGCCTTCTCGAGCTTGCGCAAAGTAACAGCGCTGCCTGGCATCGAGAAATCGGCGTGCAAGACGAAGGAGCTATCGCCGAACTTTCTACATATTTCTGCCAATCTTTTGGTAATGGACATCGAATCGACTACGGATCTGGACATGAGCTGAACTTCATGATCTGGCTCCTCTGTCTCTATCAATTGGGCCTGTTGAAGCAATCCGACTTTAAGCCTATTGTCCTTCGGGTATTCGTGCGATACCTTGAGGTGATGCGTGTTATCCAGATGACATATTATCTTGAGCCTGCCGGATCTCATGGTGTCTGGGGACTTGATGATTACCAGTTCCTCCCTTTCCTTTTCGGTGCCTCACAGCTTTTGCACCACCCCTACATTACGCCAAGAGCTATTCACCAAGACCTGACTCTGGAAGAGTTTGGTCACGACTACATGTATCTCGGTCAAGTTAGCTTTGTCAACAGCACAAAAACCGTCAAGGGTCTGAGATGGCACAGTCCCATGCTTGATGATATCTCATCGGCGAGGTCCTGGACAAAGATCGATGGAGGTATGCGCCGCATGTTTGTCGCTGAAGTCTTGGGCAAGTTGCCTGTCATGCAGCATTTTCTCTTTGGGTCTTTAGTGCCAGCGACTGATGACATGAGCGAGGACACTGGTGCTGGAGATGATGAGGATGCTGAAAATGATCCACATGCAGGCCATGACCATACTGGAAAGGCTCATGATGGTACAGGGTGGGGTGATTGTTGTGGTATCAAAGTTCCCAGCAGTCTCGCTGCTGCTCAGGAGATGAAGAAGAGGGGTGGGGACCAAGGATTACGAAGAATTCCATTTGATTAATGTTTTCAGTATCGAGTTAAAGAACATCACGCTCATAACAAATGATGATCGGAACACCCCGGCGCACTGGAGGCTTCCAAGGATTGAAACCAAAGAAGAATGCTAGATAAATTAACCACTTTTCTGCTCATAATTATTCCCCCAAACACTCAGCAATCTGGTTTTGAATAATGGATGTATAGGGTATTCCATTTCAATAATAGACCAGTAGGTATGCATGCGAACGTTACCCTAAGCCACAAGGTTCTTCTATGAAAGTTCCTATACTGATCTTTAATGGATTGACTAACCCTTCAATATACTTGTGTTCATGTAATACTCGAATTCTGTCATTTGATCTTGGTGATCTTGTTATACACACTGGCTTGGATGTAGGGGCCTTTCTAAATATTCAAAGAGCAAGGTCCCTCTCAGTCAACTCCAGTAAGGAAGTTCTACACTTTGCATATCTGCAATTTCTGTAAACAGACCGAAGGCTTCTTCATAAGGGATTTTTACAAGACTAGAGCTTGAAACATTTTGATAATTCTGAAAAGAAACAAGTCTAGTTGTAAGAGGCTAAAGTTTACGTCAACCAATATAACTACAATGTTGTTTGCTCAATCTTTATTCCCCAGAATAATAAAAGAGGGTATATATTGGTATTTGAACATTAAGAATTACTTGACGCCTGTCCCGCCTGTATATACTTCAGTGGTATTCTATAAGAATAGGTATAAGTCTTACGGCCGCCCCAAGTGCCACTGCCAGCGCACTGCCAAACGACTGAGGTTTATATCCTTAGTAAGTACCTAAGTAGGTATTCATTATGCAAGACTACGTACCTATTGACTGCCTTATTCCTATTGTTCACGGCAGCGAATCATACCGGATCGTGGGTATAAAACCCTCTCTTCTCTTCGACTCCTTCTATTAATATGGGGACAAGTTGCTTTCAAACTTGACCCAACGCCCCGTCTCTCCAACTACAAAATACCTCAACCAAGTTCACGCCATGGAGAATAAAGGCCTAGGACAAGATCCTGCGTACAGTGCGTCACGCTCCCTAGGCCTTATCTCTAGATATTCGTTCCGCTAACTATAGATATTCAGGGGTGCTAGCCGAACTTATCTATTTTGAGAAGCTCCAAAAGCTGAACAACTCTGCCACTTTCAGGGAATTCGAAGCAAGCCTCAACCAACAATCCGCAGCGAAGATAGAGGCCTACAAGGAGATCTGTAAAGACGCCAAGGGTGACATTTTCAAGGCCGCTGAGACTCTGGTTTGCGCGGAAGAAGCAAACGGAACCTTGATGAGCATGTTCCCAGGAGAGGGCGAACATTGGTCGGAGTGGAAAATAGCCCTTTTTGTCGAAGGGAACAAGCTGATGCTTGAGTTGGGATCCGAAGAAGCAAACAAGCCAGATGTGATGAAAAAGCTTCGGGAGCTGAAGCTGAAGCATGACGCCGCTACCGACAATGGACCCAACAAGACTACCTCCTACTAAGCGCCTGATGCCCACACGGTATATGAGTGGTCGGACGTATAGGCCCTTGGCTGCCTTGATACTCTGGATACTGAACTCACCAAACAGGACTTCAATGACGAAGAACTCAATTTCGACGTCGATACTACCAACATGTATGTCTCTCCTTGATCCACAGCTGAGGCATTGCTAACCAGTACAGCGGGGATCTCGCTCTTGTTGTCGGTGAGTGCTTCTCGAAGAACTACGACGAAATAATCAATAGATCAATGCTGGGAAGACCCTGTGCGCGCAGTGTTCAGCTTTTCAACAAAGAAACCCATCAGTATATGGACACCAGAGAGAGTGTGTTCATAGTAAGGCTAGTCAAATACACGTCGGAGAGAATCCGGCATTTTATCCTCAAGAGCAAGCAAAACAGCCTCTGCAAATTGCAGCCCTTTCCCAGACATCAGAACAATTATAAGAAGTTCATGTGGTACTCCGAATTTGTCGTCGGCCTACGCGAGCCAGAGAGATATGATCAATATATCCATATCCACAACACGATCACTGAGTTCCTGGACAGCTTCGTTGACCATTGGGAAGGGAACGATGTCGCGGAAACCGACTCCAAGGCGGCATCGGAACTCTCTGAAAATGGGCATGGTAGTGACCACTCATCACAATCTGAGCCCGCGCCAGAACTTGTGGAAAATGACAATGCCGGACTGCAAATGCTGGGAGAAGCGCCACCGAGTCTTTTTGATGCATATATGCAGGTCGGTGGCCGTTCACCCCAATGATTAAGCATACTATACAAAGAGTGACAAAAGTTTGACACAGAAAAAAGGCTAATCACTTTAGCATGGGCCTTAAGTAAAATTTCCCCCTTGCCAATATCAAAGCGGCTTTTGAAAGTCTAGACGAGCGAAAGTGAATGGAAGTGTTTTTCAGCTTAGTGTCTCTTTGATGAGCACTTCAACATAATACCAAGGAAAGGCTCTTTGGCAGCTGATTAAAGAGGCTGTTCCCCTTTTCCATTGGCCTATGTGGACCTAAGGCCCTTCCTTAATGCATGAAGCCATTCTCGACTTACGTGCGAGCCGCGTCATGAAGTATATACTTTCTCTCCAGAGCCTGCAACGCGAAGGATTGGGTTGTCTTCTGCTTGAGGAGGCTTAGCACTCCCGGAGGGTAGTTATCAAATCAGTTCCCTGGTGATTGATGAAAATGGCCTCTGAAGAGACTTAGAAGGAAGAAGGCTAAGAGGAAGACGCAGATGAGGATCAAGAAAGAGGCGCGAACAAACAAGCAGATTTGTCTACACCTTTGATAACAGCAAAAGTCGTTTATATGGCCTTGTATCTCAGATAATAAAGTATATATCACTCTGACGGTAGCCCATGGAATAATTTTCGGGTGGATAAAATATCAACGTCAAGAGAACTTCATCCATGCTACTTATCCTTAGCATTAATAGGTTGGCGAAAGGCTAATCATATTGACTTAATCTAAAAACCAAGTTTCTAACATAAATAACAAATCAAGACAGTAAGGAAAATTCAATTCTTGCAGTAAGCTATCTTGTAATGTCTCAAGTTGTGGCGCATCGGGTTCCTGCGGCAGCGAGGTTGCTGCAGTGTTAGAGTACCAAGGAGTCACCATCTTACGACAACGACAAGAGACAACAAGGATGCATCATGTATGCACAGGCGAGGCATTGCATCCTCTCATAAGATTGTTGGTCGGGAGACGAGGCTCTTACAGTAGTGTATATGTATGTTTTTCTGTGCTTTTGTTGAGTTTCTCTGGCCGTCGCCGCCACTCCCGGCTCGCATGGCCGGGACCAGATCCGCGTGGTCAACAGCGGAACGGATTGGTCCGCGGTGTTTAAAAGCGCTTTTAGTGGAGATTATCGGGGCTTGACGTGAGGGAGAAAGAATGGGGAAAAGCCAGTATTTATTTTCGTCTTTCGCCTTTCTGGAATCATTGCATGAAGTAAGGGAGGAAGATGAAGGAATTTCTTCTGTGTAGTGTGCAGAAACGCTAGGGACATGAGGGCTTTTGTTGAGACTCGGGAAAGCCGCATTTCTGGAGACAAAATTGGAGAAATCCGAAATATGTCTTGTACCAATGATGACAGTCTCTTGCACTTCCTCCCTGACTTTGCATCTCTCATTCACCAATTCGAACTGTAAGATTACATGTCTGACCGATGTCGTCTAGGTACATATGCATATGCAGCTGTCAGAACAAGGTTACGGTACTCTGGGTCATTTCCAAGGCTTCCATCAATCTGACATTTCCTGTCTGTCGGGACGTTCACTGTTACCCTCCAGGGAAACTTCCCAAGATCCAGCACCCAGCTCTGCTTTGGGCAGGCATCCCATGTCCAGTCCAGTCCAGTCAACGAAAAGGCTTTCACCAATCAAACGAATGGATTGATAAACTGGAGTGGTGAAACAGAACAAGCAATGTCATAACAAGATGGTTCGTGGTTGCTGTCACTCCCGCAGCGGCCTAGGTTACTAGGCCTCTGATGAAATGGTTTCATCCAGGCAGTCACAGACCTGATACAGCACAACCGAAACTGAGATATTCAGCCAAAGCTAAGTTCCAGTTTTTGAGAGGTTCCTGATCTATGCACTCTCTGACATGTCTTGTATAATCAGATCTTGGCCTCCATAATGTTTCGCGTGGGTCATATATACTAATACCAGTGCCTTGGGTAGCGTGTCGAGTAAAGGTTTTAGATACCAACTGCAACTTGCTTGTATCGCCCTTTTATACAACAGCTTGGGAGTTTTTCAAGGAAAGTACAGACAGCATACGGACAGAATATCGTTTGCCTATGGTGCGTAGAGGTGCACCGCTTCCGAGTCTTACAACAGGCAGCGGCGAGCCTCTAAGAGGTTTGACAAGTGGCGTACAACCTACTGAACAGGGTCAGCATGGCAGAGAGGCACTGGCAACGTTAAAGGGACAATAATTGTTGTATATACCCATGGTCAGGAAGTTTGGAATCAATGGTGAAAGTACTAAGCACAATATCAGAGGTAAGGGTTTGTAATAATAAGGGACTACAAGACAAGGGGCTTGAAAAGGTCGGATGCTGTGCATAAATTGCCACCTGTACTCAGTTGACACTTGACACTCATAGTCCAGCTCGTAGTCATTCAGTTCCGTGAAACCTAGAAATCTGAGTGAGACATGACGCATCTTTTTGAAGAAGCTAGCTGGCTGGTAAGTTGCGTTCGTGAGCGACTCAGGCTCGTATGACAAAAAAGCAAGGGGTAATCTTGTCAGTGAGACCAGATGTCATTGGCGGGGCAAACACCACTCGGACCTGGTCATCGAGACCTTTTGATTGACGGAGACGAGCCCTGAAAAAGCCTAGTAGAGACATTGACCAAGGTGGAGGAAGTGAGATCTGATGGGAAATCTATAACAGCAGCTAGGAGAAAACTATGATTTCCTTGCACGAACTGTCGGATAGCTACGTACTGTCTTTGCAATGGCTATTCCGGTAGGGGAGTCTTAGTTCTCAACTTTTCCTAGCGAAAAGTAGCCTTTAATTGGACAAACAAACATCAAACTAGACTCTCTGGGTTACCTTGAATTAGAGCTAGTGTCATGTGACCTTTATCTGTTGAGAGCAAAAACCATTTGCCGCAGATCATTACGTTGACGACAGCTGCAGGCCTCTGAGCAACTGACCGCTGACAAGCTACAACAAGGATGCTAGAAGCTGGCAGGCTGGGAACAAGCATCATCTTCACTCGAGGGTAGCATGCTTTGTTGGTCTGAGGTGCACGGCCTAACAACCATGACAAGCGGGGAAGTCCCATGCACTCCGCCACCAAGTAGGGCCAATGAACAGAGATGTGAGAGACAAAAGAAGCAATATGGTCCCCACCCTTCCAGGGTCCCTGTGAACAAAGAGACAAGGGCTCGCTGAGAGCTTCCATCACCATATTGTATTTGAGCTTGACTCAACGAGTGCTTTGCAAACATCCGCATCATAACTGTAGGAAGAGGCGCCCTACTGGCCTCGGAAGATTGGTCAAACTGCTCCACATAGGTCAGTTTTTGCTTTGAGCCAACTTCATCATTGAAGTTGTAACAATAGATCATATGGCTCTCCAATGTTGAAGGCAGGCCTGGTGGTCTCGCCAAGTTTCTCTCACGGGGAAAATATTTTGCCGTTGTATTTCAGATACTGCCCGTAGCCTCGTCCATTATACTCCGCTCGTTAATATCAAGAAGAAAAAGGTTTGGGTAGCGGAGTTTGATATACATACTAAAGCGTCACCCCGGCTCTTGGCCAGAGACTGATGCTCGTCTGAGACACGAACCGAATGTGTGCCTGTGCGCAATCGCGACCTCGGCAAACTCTTAGAATAATAACAAGCCTCCATCTGCCGCGTGTGACTGAACTCAAGGCGACGCTCTTGATGAAGCTGCAACAAGGCTAGAATGCGAGCAGGATGGGCCTCAAGGTAACAGTTGAAAGGCTTCACGTTGGCGACAGTGATATCCACTGGTTCACAACCATATCAGCCAATTACCTGCAGCAGTTTCATTTTCAGTTGCCACTTGAGGCCCAGTACGTAGGTAGTTAATTGGTCACGGTATGCAAGGAATGGCTGATAGCTCTGACCGGCCATGTAAACCATAATAGTTGCTCAAAGCCAAGGCTTCTCGGAAGTAAATCTTGGCAAAGGAAAAGAAAATTCTCGCTCATAATGTCGCACGTTGTAGCAACGTAATTGTCCATATTGTCAAGGGTCCAGTCAAGGGTCCTCAGGCGGCACGAGACGCCCTGCGCAAAGATCCAAAGTTGTTCGCAGCAAATAGGTAATCTACGATAAGAACATCTCTCCATCGCATGTGCCAGATAATATCCCTTGATAAAACAGATCTGCTCAAGTGGTTGACCCTAGCGGCCTGAAGCTTCCCTCGATACAGAGGTTCAGCTTGACAGGCCCACGTTTTCCAGTTACTTCTGTTTTTTTTTTTTTTTTTGAATGAGCAAAGCAAAATCGTAAGCAATTCCATTTCAGAGACAAAACAAATGCCAGTTGAAATTTGTTTATGAAAGGAAGACAAGGCAGATTTACAGTTTGCGAAACGGAATGTTGGGCACATTACCTGGATAGCCGAAGCTCATCAGTGGCATGTGAGGAGCGACGACAGCGCTAAATTGAGCATCATGGTTCACTCTGACGGGAATCAGAGTAAGCCGTTGGCGTAGGGTACAATACCGCATCGTGGGGGAAATACGCCGTAGCCTGGTTCCTCTGGGAGAGATCAAGGAGCCGCGCTCCCTGCAGTGGCTAAAAAGATAACCCATGTTAGTTAACACCATTAGCGGTGCCGGTACCCCGTAACATATCCTAACATCATAAGGCAGTTCAGGTCCTTTTGACGGAAAAGACATTCAGATGGGTGGCATCGGTGGAAGAGAAGATGATTCGTTGATGGGGATATATAGGTCAAGTGAGCTGGGAAATGGCCGTGTCAAGATGATCGAGTCGCAAAGGGGCAGGGGAGGAAGAGACTCCCGCTGGGTCAGATATGGGAGACAGGGGAAACAATGACACCAAGGTATCTTCGGTTATAGGCAATTGGGACACAAAAACTTGAATTCCGCAAATTCGGATGTGTTGAAAGACTTTGAATGAAGAGACCCGGGGCATTCGATGCTGTGTAGGTAGGTAGCTATCCCGTGGGTACTCGGACGACTATGTCATATATGCTGCAAATGTCTCTGATCCGCGTGTGCCGTTTCTCTTCTTTAAGAAAAAGAAAAAGGCAGTCAACTCTCAATGGATGCATCCAGGTGTTATTGACGAGTTCCAGGCAGGACTAGCACAGGTTCGCGAGGGTGCAGTCAAAGGGAGTTCGCGATCTAGGGAGAATCTGGAGGGAGCGCAGGGAGCGCGGGGCGTCAGCTATGGGTGTGCCCAGTTGCTCTAAGTGGAGACTTGCAAGGGCGCTTGTATGCCTATCCCTGTTCCCGCAGCAGCCACAAACGTTTTACCATCCAACGTCCTAACGTTGGAGGTGGGCATTCCTTTCCTTGGGTGTAGGTACGGAGTGAGCTTAAAGTCTCCCTTGGGCCCAGACTGTCTGTCTGTTTTAATGGATAATGGTAGAAAGAAGAGTTTTTGTTGTTTAAAACTATTAAGGTTACAACATACCTAACTCCCTTTGTTTACAATTCATTTCATTTCTAACTTGTTTGCAATTGAATTGCACAGAATTGGTAGTTGTAGTTAGAGAGAGTACTACGCTTTGCACTCGGGTGGTTCTTGCCTTGTGCGACCCAAACACCAACCTCAGGTTCCTTCCCTCTCTTGACTCGCTTCGTTGCACCTGCCGTGCAACTTTTTTCGCATCTCACCGAGTTACATTTCTTTCCTCCCACGCCTTGCGCAAAACCATCTTATTTCTCTTCTACCAGTCACAGCCGGCAATATCAACATTGAGATCGCTTATTGCAAGGATAAAAGCAGAAGTTCACTGCTACGAAAGCCCTAGGGCTCGTCACAGTTACAAGACACAACATAACGCGGAACAACAAAAGCGGGTGTGAGATATCGAAACCGCAAACTCGAGAGATCCTTTCGAGAATACAATTCATACTCGAAGAACATCACATCCGAACTCAAATCCCTCGACTGACAAACAACTCCAAAAGACTCTACCCAGGAATAGCCAGGTCTGCGTTGGAATATCAAGTCAAAGTATTTGCCCTTGTGGCCATGAGCCATTCACCTTTCTCTTCTCCCCTTTACACTGTTTGATACAGTCACACCTGAATCAGTCTCAGCACATCGCGCCATTCAGCTTCAATTCCAGTCTGGACTGTTTTGCCTTGATCACACAAAACACCAAATTTCCACCTCGAGTGGCCCTGATTCACTCCAAAGGTCACCTTGGCTTACATTTTGCCTCTTTCTTTCCTCCATTGATAGGTCTTTCGCACATCAGATCTGGTACGTTACAACTCATTTTTCTTCCTTTCGTGCACCTCCAAGCACGGAGCGAGCTTTTGATTCTTGTTCACTTCGCTAACACCACTTGGCCCAGGCATTTTGCGCAACGTTGACCTCACTTTCCATTGACCAAGGTTCAATATGGCCAACGGTTTCGGGAGCCTTGAGCGCTTCTTTGCCAAGAAGAAGACGCCCAATGCCTCGACCGATCCAGTCTATCCTGCTTCAACCCCTCCCACAACACCTCAGTTTCCTTCACCTTCATTCATCCGCCCCAAAACGAGTCGTATGGCTGCGCGAGAGGAAGTGAGAAAACAACCCTCAAACCGAGTCCCTTCTTTACCAGCTCCTGTTTCTCCCTATCGAGTGGACTTAATAAACGCCCAAAGCCCTACTCGGTCATCAAACTCTCACCAATTCCAGTATTCTCCTCTCAAGTCTTCTTTCACGCCCACGCAACTCGAGTCATTCTTAGACGACTTCGATGTTTATCAGTTCCCGCGACCTCCAACTCGTCACGGAGAGACTTCTGCTTCGTCTTCTACATGTGATCCAAAATCGTCAATGGAAACCCCTAGTGAGCGCAGCCTTCCATTGCGACATCCAAGAAAGCCTGCAGCCAAGACCTCACGACTAGATACTCCTCCCTCTTCTGATTTGGAAGACGAAGGTATCAATGGCTCTCGACACTTCCGTGATAAAAAACTTCCGGAATTACCTCCGAAAAAGCCTCCAACTCCAGACTCCTCACCAGAACTTCGTCCAGTTCACATTTCTCAACTAAGAGCTTCAAAGTCCATCGGATTTCTGAACAAGGCTGTCGGTGGGGACATCCGCCGGCATTTTTCTAAAGCTCTGGACCAACGACCCCTTCGACGAGCTGTCAGTCAAGTTAGCCTGGAGCGCCCAACCAACAGGCTTTCAGTCAGTAGCTCTACGCTTCGAGAACCTGATTTTAACGAATTCTTCAACCTCAGTGATGAAGATATTGCAGAGTCATCACCTGTAGATACAGTGGATGCGGTTGAGACGTCAACTTACGCCACCGCCCCCTCTGCTCTCGATTCCCCTCGATCTTCTCTCTTGACACTCACGCCCCCTTATGCTAGCAAGCCAGCCACTGCTGCTGCTTTTGAGGCGGCTAGAATCGCCAACCGCTACAACTTTGACCTTGTTTATGTGGTCAACTTATGGACTGACAATGCGCGAACTCAGTCTCACAATCCCAACAGCCTAAACTCTCCAGGCAAGAAGTTCGGGCCCTTGTCCGGTCGCCTCCTTGCTGCTTACGGATTGGAAAGTGTCAACTTGCCTTTTCAGATATCAACGACAGCCCACAGCAAGATCCTAAGAACTCCAGGATGGATAGAGTATCGAGCGAAGGAGATTCGCAGCGACGAATTTGCCCGAGGTTATGCCTGTGCTTTTTATACCGGCGAATGCTCGCGAGGAGGCTCAACCATCTCGAGAAACTCAGCCTCTTCCAAATCTTCTGTACAGTCTATGAACACCGACCGCGGAATCATCTTCGCTGCGTATCGCAAACCACGAGCTGATGGAAGCTTGGTTGGAATCTCTTCTGATCCAGCCGATCTGGTCAACGTTCACAAGGATGCTGAGGCACTGGTGGAAATGCTTGTCGATATCCACGTAGCAAACCGACTACGTGAACCTCAGTCACAATACCATCAGTCAGAAGAAACGGGCCCAATGCCACCGCAGCGATTTGAGCGTCCAAGAGGCCAATAATAGGCCGCACATCTGCGGACCCCATCACAACGTACCACGTTTATATGACCTTTTCTTTGCCTTTGATGCGAGCACGCTGTGCTTCGCCACGACGCGACTGCAGATTTTGCTTTTGTTTGTTTGATTCAAGATACCAACGGCGGTCAACTACCGGGTTTTGTTATACGTTACGGTCATAAAATGGCGTCACGGTTGTTTTTTGCCAGGCCGTGTTTGCGCCGGCACAAGTTTGAGGAATGCGATTACGGAACTTTACGACAGACATGTTTATGCGCCTCGTATGAGGATTACTGATAGTTTGTCATTTATAAGCCATCGATAGGCAATGTGTGGACGAGTTACGGTTGATGCTTGATGCATCATGGTCAGGGAGCACTGAATGAGCGAGTTCATGATAAGCAATCACACCTTAAAATGATAATACAAATGATTAAAACTATTACTAGTTTCCTGTCTGTCTATATGCAATGACTATAGTCCAACATTGGCGTGTAGAGAGATGCTTGCTGTTTCGAGCAGATCATGTCTTTCGCCAGGTAGCCAGGTATCGACCACCAGACCCTATGAACTTTATCTCTGTCAGACAGATGCTATTTATCATCTTCTTTCTCTAATTTCTCTTTTTCTCTGTGCCGGAGAAATTGCCCTTGCGCCGGCAAAGGTATTTGTTCTATGTCCCAATCCTGGAGCCTACCGCACATGCTGCGTCCGTTTATTCCATCTTTGTCTTCTGATCACTCGCTTTCTTTGTCTTTGCGTCGCCCAAACGCAGTCATGTCTGGAATGCTGACTCCAGAGGTTTAACAAAGATTGGCTTCAAATCCTTAGAGGAGTTCGAAAAAAAAGCAGAATAATTATTTGCTGAAAGGAAAGAACGAAATCTAAAACGACTAGAAGAGATTACTAACGGAGTCGGTGTTGGAAAGACTACCAACCTATATAGCTTTGTGTAATGGCGAACATCGAATTGCTGACATTTGCAACAGCACATTCATCAAGATACCACCAAGAGCCAAGAGCCCGTCGATTCCAGATCATTTGCTGGAAGCATATTTCTGACTATTGCATTTCACCAAAAAAAGTTTCTGAACTTTTACTAAATGAATAGGAGAATGAAGCCTCGGGAAACCCGCATCGTCATGAAAAAATTATAGGGTTTCGCAAAGCGGGCAAAAAGCTGCCGCCTCGCCCAGGACAAGGAGAAAGTGCAATCTGGTTCCAGCAACAAGGAATCGGACCACTATACTGGACGCAGGCACGGCAACGCTGAAAACGACGAAACTCTTTCATCCCAGTCGACTCAAGCTCCAAAAGAGCGTGGTTCAGGTTGTTGGAAAGACCCAGGCTAAGCGAAAGAAGTGATAAAGTGAGAAGACCCGAGATATCAGACAGACGGATGGAACAAAATGGCCGATTATGAGTCCATCTGCTGAAACCAGCTGTTACAGAGGCTGCGCAGTGACCTAACGTAACGCAAACTTAATGCCACAGTCAGGTTTCAGGAAGCAGATGTAATTTGATACAAGAGGATCACCGTTCACGCTCTATAATGTGATAATGTATTCTTAACTTGCTCTGTATTCTGCACTACTGTCGAATTTTGGATAACGAAAACGAGGATTGCCTCTCCTCCCTCTGAACTCTTCTTTTATATGGGAATCTTCGTCCCTGACCGAACTTTGCCACCACCCCTGGATCCCAATCATCAGTCCATGGCACTCCATGCGTGCTTGATGTCAAACGCTCCTGTTACTGTAGCTAACCCATGGAGGCATCTGTGGTTACTTGAAAACTCCAAAAGGGAAGTCGTTGTGCGGCTTGACATTTGTTCCCCGTGTGACGGTGATCGTGTTTCTCTCATTGTTACGCTTCGCTCTGTAAAACAACCCGACGTCGGCGAAGAGTACAATTTCTTTCAGACTCGTCTCTGCCATGAACTCCTCAAAACACCAGAGTACCATGTGTCGATTTTATCGTCCGTGAGATGCCCGGTGTTACGACTTATTGTGCCCCGAATAAGATGGGCACTCACGCGTCGATGCTGGAATGGAAGCGCAAAGCGCTTTAGTTTCGAGAGCAGTTTGATACTGCGTTGGAGGACACTGATTGATGTTTTCTGATTTGAGGGTTAGATCAAAGGCGACGATGAAGTGATTAGATGTACTTACTAAGTGATGGTGATCCCCAACTATACCTGTGAGCAGGTTGTGCTTCTCGTGTAGAATGAGCACCTTCAGGGACATACCAGTCTTGATATAGAGGGAATGAATGCCAGCCCATAACTCATAGGCAATCCATGGAAAGACAAGAGCCTGCTGGGTGCCAGAGCCATCATTGTCGTCAAATAATCGCAGTCGTTTCAGCTTTCTGACATTCTCCAACTCTTTGAACACTTCTGAGCCGTGCCACTTGTAGATACTGACGGCCCCGAGGACTTTGGGATCGCAGTGGCTGATGTACTTTACAGCCGCTGTAGGTGCTTTGATCCTCAATGAGTGCAAGTTGGGACATATGGTTTCTTGTTGATTTAAAGCCAAGCTAAGACTGCCGACTTGCTCATCTGGGAAATTCTCGAGAAGAATAGTGAGCTTTTGAAGATTCACAAGTCGATACAAGGCAGTAGCAAGTCTGGCTGGTAGGTCTCTCCTAGGTGTGTCCTGCTCTTCAGGCACGTCAAGTTTAGGATCGATTAAGGGTCCCTATGGGAGATTTCGAGCCCTAATGACGAAAAAGTCATGCATTTATATGAGCCGTCAGTAGATGAAGCCTAACTGTCAATCCAAACTTACCTATTTTGCGAATCGACGCATGGCATCCATCTGAGAGTCGCCGTTCCCGGCTGAGTAGTTAAACATTCTCGAAGCGCCTTCCATTGCAAGTTGGCTGTAATCAAACTTAATTTTTCCAGTGTTGAGTTTGGAGGCAAAACATTGAAGTCTCCCGGTTTTTGATACTTTGGAGAGTGAGTCCCAAGTTGGTGGATCGCAGCATCGCGCAACCATGCAGTATAACTCGGGAGGGAGCCTTTTGATGTCGCCTTAAGATGGCCGACGACTTGAGCAACAAGTTCTGCTTGGAGGGTGATGATTAAAAAAAGACCAAAAAATAAAGTGATAGATCTGGATGAAAGGAAAAGAAAGTCAAGAAAGATGTAGAAGAGAAGAGAGTGTTTATAAGTCTGAGGCTACCGGTTACTTGCCAGAGAAGCCTTGAATAAGGAAGGTACTTTATCCTCTTTCCTACCTAATTTTATTTTGTTTCTCTCTATTTTGAAATAAAATGCTAATCTCTAGAAAGCATTATGATAACCTCCCTCCCCCAACCCCCTTTCTGCATGCTTTCTGTTAGACATAGGTCTGATTCAAAACAGTAAGAAATTCACGGAGAAACAGGCATAGGAGAAATTGATTTAGGTACCTTAGTTAGTAGCTAGTACTATAGGCAGTACCAAACAGGAAGCGCGGAAAGGGAGTCCTTCGTCCATCTGTCCTACCTCTCTTATTTTGTACTTCTTTTTCTTCCTTTACTTTCTATATCTCAACTATATCTACAAGCTTTATCCAACTGCCTCTATCACCTTTTTAAACAGGGTGCACCCAGTATAGACGAACTTATATAGGCATTCAGTACCTCCAGAGTCACATACAACACAGATAATCCGACCTGGTCGAGATGCCAAGTCCTGAAGATCTAACTCAACTATATAATTTCTATTAATACTGTAAGATCCCTTAAAGAAGCTGGAATTTATATTAACTAAATGAAAACTTACCTGAAAAAGATTAATATTAGTATATTGGCTGAGAAATACTATAAACACAGCTTTATTAATAGTTTGAGATACAGGATTAATTTGCTAATGAGGTGGTACGTAACCTCATTTTCTACTTGGCTGATATGTGTAGTTATATAAGTTGAGATGGATATGACAATCAATCTGGTCGTCTGTTCCCAGCAAACAATAATTAAGAGCTAGTTTCAGAATTAAGAGGAATGATTGATGCAATCCCATACACAGTGTAGTGTGATATTTCAGGTGTATTTAATATTAACCTATGTGATGTTGCCTCCAAATCCGAGACTAGATACAGATGCTCAAGTGATGCAATGCCGTCATGTACAAGCACTTCAGACTTTGTCAAAATGGCTTGACAGCCATCTCATGAACGCCACCTCTCGATTCCACCACACCTTTAACACCCGTGCTGCCTCCAAGACTCGGTTCAGATGCTCAAGTGATCCAATGTCATCATCTCTATTGTGGGTACCATCAGAATACTCTGAGAGATCGTCCTCCGCGTGGTCATTTCCTTCTAGATGTTCAACATAGCTGGTCAGAAACTCTGAGATTGTGTTTCGCATACAAACCATCTGGTACTTCCGGGCCGGGTTTTGCTAACCAACAGCAAACCCCGAGAGATCGTCCCCCGCGTGGTCGTTTCCTTCCAAATGTTCAACATGGCTTGTGAGAAACTCAGTGGTTGTATCCCGAATACAAAGTATCTGGTACTTTCAGGCCCCCAAGCAGTCCTCCTTCATCGACTCCCAGGCTTGTGGGTCATAATAGACCCTGGCGTCAATCCCGTCTCCCCTGATGAACTTAAAAGGTCAAGCTCTGTGTCGCCAGAAACAGTTGATGTAACCACAGAAGTCGTTTTGTTGGTCAAGAAATGGTTTTGCTGAACAAATAAGGATGGCTTTGACCAGTTTGTAGGTTCAGCTTCATAGCCCCAGAAATTGTTTTATTGGCTGTATATCTTCTGGCAACAAAATTGCTGAAACAAACGACAACATAGAAATAGAGCAAAGAGGAAGCCATGCAGTTTGAAATATCAATCAAGGTTACCTATGGGCTCTTGTCCTTCTCATTGTTAGCCAACGAATACTTCTGTAATCAGGTTGAGTACCTCTTCGAATTGGTTGTGAATCTCCCCCCCAGTGGAAAAATATATAAATTATAATAAAATCTCTAAGAGTTTACCCAAGGATTTACATAAATCTTAGGACGACTGCCTGTCACCACAACATCACGTCAAGTACCCAATTTCGACTTCCAAAAGCAATATGTATAGGATCGGATTGTACGTATCGTATATTCGTAGTTGAATCATCTAGAGAAACAGGCCGTTGTCTTCATTAAAGCTTTGACTCGTCTACTTCTTCATCCTCGCCAAAAATATTGAGGAACGAGATGTGAACCTCATCGGTCAGGTCGCTCGCTTGCAGGCTACGCCCCTTCTTGGAAAAAGCCAGGCGAGAGCACTCCTATCGAATGTTGTTAGCGCTGGCTTTTCACACGTCATGGTGTTCATAGCGCAGAGGATGAGCTGTGGCATTTTGCAATGATGCCAGCCAGTAGTCCAGTTCTGTGTGAGTGAAAGACGGGAGGGAACATACTCTGGTAATAGCAGAGCCACCGAAGGCAGCTAGTCCTACCAGTTCATGCTCGTCGATAGGGCTCTTGCCAACATCCCAAAGACGATCAAGGTAAGCCCTCCTCCATCCCAGAAAAGTGGCAATGGAGCCGGTCAAGGTATCTCCCTGCCCACCGCTCCTCTTCCTTCCACCTTCAAGATCAACCGTCAATGTTGTTTCGCCGTTGGAGATGTAGTCCTTGGCACCCTTTTGGACAACTGTCACACCTTTGAGGGTCTTTGCCAGAGCCTCGACGCGCGCTGTCTCAGGAGCATCATCGTCAACTTTGACCTTGAGTGCGTCGCACAGCTTGCCGAATTCGACAACATTGGGTGTCAAGACAGCACCGTTGTAGCCGCTCACCAGTTCGGGTTGCGTATGCACAATTGCCAACGCATCGGCGTCCAACACAATGGGCAGCTCTTGATCGCGAGCGGCTCGAATAACACGAGCTACAGTGGCATGCATTAGTGGATCGCGGCCTAAGCCAGGTCCGATGACAAGGACATGAAGCCGGGGAAGTAGATCCTTGATCTGCGCCGCGATATGATCAGCGTTGGAGTCAGGATCTTTGGAAGCACTCCAAGCTGCGGGTTCATGTTCCTTTTTGGCGTTCTCACTTTGTCGCATGAGAGGATGGACCATAAGGTTTGGTGAGTATGACTTGATGACAGTCGCAGCAGCGGGTGTGCAAATGACATGAGACTACATGCCAGAGACGCGGTCAGCCAGAGTTCAAACTTGAGAGCAACTAAAAGAAAGTCCCATACCAAGTCAGAGCCCAATCTAGCACTCGCCATGGCCGAGAAGTATGGCGCGCCGGTGTAGTTCTCGCTGCCACCGATGACGGCGACTCGGCCCAGCTGGCCTGTTCTCGCGTCAGTCTCCGCCACCCGTGATGAGTGCTTTTAATTACAAACCCTTGTGGAATTTCTCCAGCATGGGCGGGATCATTCGCCGCACCTTGGAAAGAACATCTTTTGTGGCAGTTGACATTTTGGGACCAGAATCCTGAGCCGACATCGCAAGAGAGTGAGTGAGGTGAGAGTTGAAGTTGACGTTGCAGTGAAGTGGGAGACTGATATGAGGTGCGGGTGTCAACATATCAGATCAGATCAGATTCAGAGGGAAACCCGGGCAATTTATAGAAGAAAAAATATCAATGAGGCGATGGGTCTTGTGGAAATGATTGCAAGGGGATTTTTATTTGACGGAACTGGATTGCAAATGATCGAAATCGATGAGGTATTGTCTGCTGGGTGTTACAGTTTATGATGTCACTGTTATGAACCTTTATGAGAGAGCTTTCCTGTGCATCTATCTGGCACAAATAAAAACAACAAAAAGCAAGCTTCAAATAACACTCTCTTCGATTTTTTGAATGAATGCATCTGTATAATGCTGAATTTACAAGACATCTGTTTCTTGGGGGGGGAAGAAACATTGCGCAATCATCAAGACAAACATCGGTGGCTTAAACGGAAACAATACCTATGTTTTTGGACTGGAAGGGGGAGATGGCCCATGGGAACATGGCAGTTACATTGATTGGTTACTGGTTTAATTTGCATAGCGACGGAGTTCTTCAGGGAGGAGGGTGAATACCTAGTAGGCAAAAGGGAATAAAAGAAACTCTTGGCCTTGCATGGCTTATGGGACTTACTCGCTCTAAGATTCGTAAAGAAAACCTAAAGATTACCTAACGTCGGGTAGGTTTAAGTAAATCTAGGTAAAATTAGGGAAGATATGAGTAGTTCTTCGTGGCTTACGCCGTCTAGAGATAATATGTTACAGTGGGCATAGTTCAACCCTCTTATGCTACATAGTATATATGAGTCAAATAGATCAGGAAACATATCCCAAGTGCTGGTCATTAATGCATCTCTCTTTTACTGCTTCGCCCTTTTTCGTAGAATATCGTACACTCCCATCTGCTCTGCAACCTCCTTGAACAACTTTCTCTTGTAAGCATCGTCTCCATCATCGGGCCAATAATGTCTCTGCAGGTATTCAAAAAGGGCTTGGCCACGACGATCATCTTCGAGGCGAGAGGCATCGCCCTCGGCCCAAGCAAGGAGACTACGATCGAGGTTCCGTTTGGCATTCATGAGCCTGCGGCGATGAGTTGCTGAGTCCCATGACAACTTAGTTGTCTCCAGGACCATCTCGAGAACGAGCGTCTCGGGAGGAATGAAGCCGAATGTATCGCGGAGAGTCGCCAAAGCAACTACAAGACCGGTATTATCCTTGATGCGACGGAAGGTATGGAGAATCTTGCGTGCGAGCTGACCATCCATGCCGTCAGGTTGGAAGATATGCTTGAATTTGACTGTCTCAGCAAACATGGCACGAGTGGGCTCAGCCTGATCAGCAACATGGCCAGCTGAGATGTGCAGGCGGTTGATGGCAAGGGTCTTCCATAATGCGCTGAATGTGTGCGAATCAGGCTCAACTCCCTTTTCCACTACGAGTGTTTGGTATAAGTCCAAAGCTTCCTTTGACTGTCCTGCTTGGATGTAAGATTCAAGAAGTTGGTTGATAACAAAGGAGTCGGCCTTCATCTCCGCTTCGCGGAAGGCTTCCCAGAGCACTAAGAGGCGCTCGTGTAAGTCTCTTAGACGATAGTTCTCCGCCAGGAGTGAGAATGTCTCCAGAGTGGCCCGTGGTAGAGGTAGTGTGCCGGTTTTCTTTGAGGATATATCCTGAGGGGTTATGTCATTCTCTCGAGCCTTGACGAATTCGATTCGAGTTTCGATCATTCCCCATGCCATCTCATCCGCCTTCTCAAGGTCCTCAGTGCCTCCCGCTCGTTGCCAGGCCGCGATAAGGCCGTTCAGCTGGATAGGAGCAGGTTCAATACCATGCTTACCCATAAACTCTACGACGCTGTGAGCTCCATTCAGGTCGCCCGCGCCGATCAATCTCTTTAACCACTTTCCAAAGAAGAATTTGTTAGCCACGACTGACGGCATATATTTTTGCTTCTTTAAGTCAATCTTGCCATCGCTCATCATGTCAACGAAGGCGTATAAGGCGTTCTCAGTCTGGTGTGTCGTTAAGAAGTAGGATATAACTTGATCATAGTCGTCAAGCTTCATGCGTTCCCCAAGTAGCTCACGCATTTGGCGGTATGCAGTCCAAGCCTTTTCCTGACCCTCTTCTGTGCCCGATTCAGACCACGTCCGGATAAGAGGCATCAGAATACGAGGATCGGACTGATTTTGGATGAGTTTGTTGATGGCTCGCTGGGCCTGTTCCAAGTCTCCCGTTCGACAATACATTCTCACGCCGAGCTCCCAAAACTCTTGAAAGGTATTGGAATTCTCATCGCCCAGCGTGCTCATACATCGCTTCCAGTTCTCGATCGCCTTTGACTCCCACCCGTCGACAAATACTGCCTCGATCGTCAAGAGCTGCTGGTCAGGGCTCAAAGTAACCTTGGCTTCACTCATATCTCGAGCGAGAAGTGCAACATGTGATAGGCGATGTATATTGACAGACTCGTCCGCTGAGAATACATTCCACAGCAGACTCCAGACCTCATGAGGAACATGGCTCCAGCCATGGGCTAGAGATAATCTGGCTGAGTGGTAAGCCTTGAACACCCCTTGCACCGTTTTAGTTGAAACTTTGATGCCTCGGCGATGATCTCTGGCGGCCTTCGATAACACAGAATTGAGGCGAGCGACCTTCTTGCGCTGATTGATCGTCCATGGTTTCTCTGGAATCTGTGGTAACGTTATTCGAGAACCCAGCGTTCCCATTCCTGGTAATCCTGGAAGCTCCGAATCCAACTTCTCTAACAACTCCCTGGGCAGGTCTGCACCAGTCTTGTCAAGCTCTTCATCAATTGCTGCATTATAAGCGTCTAGTTTGGCAATAAGTTTCTCGAGGTCGTCTGTCGTCCTCATCTTTTGCCATTCAGTGCCCAGTTGACCGACCACATCTTGAAAAGCGTCCTTTTCGTCCTCCCCGCTAATGTCTTCCTTGATTTCTAGTAAAGCGTCCTTCAGACCAGACATATCCACTTCGTTGAACGATGCGCCAAAAGCTTCCTGTCCAGGAAGCTCTATTCTCTTATTCTCGTCTTGCTCGAAGAACCGCACACTAAAAGACTCGTTCTCCTCCTTTTTTGGATTTCGAAGAGATTTGATCCGGTCTATGTACTGCTGGATCTCGAATCTGCTGGGTTTTCGTGCAACGGCATCATCAATCGCTTGCCGTGGGGTGGATTTGGTGCTATATGATGCCGCTATTCGTGGTTGTGTCGGTCGCTGTCGAATCGCCAACCGACAAGAGCGACATATTGTTTCATGACTACATCGTAGCTCGCGTAGAAGCGGACGGCCCGCCATCCTCAATACACAAAGTGCTGATATGAAGTTGAAGCTTTGACGATACTGACGTTGAACCTTTTTCAGAGGTTATCGATAAGACTTTGCATAAGAAGTCTGCCACTTACAAGAGGACTTTGGAAGGTCTGTATCACCGCCTTCCTATTTAGGTTGCATAGATAACTTTTCCGGCGGCAGAAAATTAATTTTTGTCTGCTACTAGGCGACGGGCTGGAAATATTGCGACTCCAAAGATACCCCCCAAAGAGCAGCAAAATGTCGAATGCGACGCCAGAATTCCTCCGATTTACAGGACATCGGTCCTTTACTCAGCGCCTGATTCTCTCGACGCTGACAGGTCGACCCGTTCACATTTCTAAGATCCGAAGCACATCACCTACAAACCCCGGTCTTGCTCCCCATGAGATTTCTTTCTTGCGCCTGCTCGAGGCTGTCACCAATGGCAGCTCGATGCAGATTTCCTACACCGGTACAACCATTACATATCACCCTGGTCTGATTACTGGAACCATCGCTGGATTTGGCGCATCTGATGGTGATGTCATTGAGCACAACATCTCTGTTAACAACACCCGCGGCGTCAGCTACTTTCTTATGCCTCTTTGTCTACTGGCGCCTTTCTCCAAAGCGCACATGAACGTCCGATTTACCGGCCCCGGCGTTATCACATCATCCACCGAGACAGGCGACATTTCGGTCGACTCCTTCCGAACTGCTATCCTCCCTCTTTTCGCCCTCTTTGGTATCCCTCCCGCGCGGATAGAGCTGAGGGTACTCCAACGATCATGCGCTGGACCTGGTGGAAAGGGTGGCGGCGGATGTGTTGAGCTGCGATTCGCAAGTCAAGTTCGACTCCCAAAGACTCTGCATCTTAACAGAAGCCCCGGTCGGATAAAGCGCATTCGTGGTGTCGCCTACTGTACTGGAGTATCTGCCTCCAACAACGCCCGTATGATCCACTCAGCACGAGAGATCCTGAACCCTTTGGTGTCCGATATTCATATCGCTGCGCAGTACGATCAGGCACCACTAGTGCCCACAGGCGACAAGGCGGGAAGCAAGAGACGGCTTGGAATAGGATTCGGTCTCAGCTTGGTCGCTGAGTCGAGCGCTGTTGGTATTCTCTACTCTGCAGACGTGGTTGTTCCATCTTCAGGTGGTGTTGTTCCTGAGGACATTGGAAAACGCTGTGCTTTCCAGCTGCTTGAGAATATCTCGCAAGGAGGCTGTGCCACTCAAGTCTCGGCGAAGACCATGCTTATTCTGATGGCGATGGGATCAGAAGATGTTGGTCGCCTCAGGATTGGCAGAGAAGTGCTTGGAAATGAAGAGATGGTCATCCTTGCGAGAGATCTGAAGACTTTTGGCGCAAGCAGTTGGGGTTTGAGAGATGTTGGGGACGATACAAATGATATCATTGTTTCTGTTAAGGGTACTGGCGTTGGCAATGTTGGAAGAAAGATAGCGTAAAAGTACAGAGTAATTCATCCTTAGTTCAAATTCATATGTTGAATATTGATTTTTAATTCGCTAATATGATGTTATTGTCTATCGTTCTGGGCTGTTCGAGCTGGTACATTCAGGGCTCGTCTCCGAGCTTCAATGGAAGCCATGGTTGCCCCATAGCTAATTGTACGGAGTGAATATGCGGCCGTTCTCTCAATATTTAATGCCGCGTTATGTAGCGAGTGAAGAACATGATATTCGCCGATAATTGCATTTCCAGAGCTCAACACATCAGACAGATGCGATCGTGTTGGTTCATCAATGAGTGGATCTCTGGCTGATGGCTCGGATTCTCCTGACGTCGAGTTGGTCTCTTCAGTTGTACTGGCGCGTTGTAAGGGTTGTAACTCGATCCCCTCCTCCTCGTCGACTGGCAATGAGCCGGGCATGTCCCTGGATATACCACGCTCCTCCGCATCCAAATCCTCTATTGTAGGAGCCATCTCCTGAGACACATCGGGCACCATGGGACGGAAGGTTTTGAGAATGACTCTCAGTCTCTCTCGTTCAGTATGTACCGTCAACATTAAACATTGAACGGCAAGTATCATGACATCCGCTAAAACATAATAAACTCGAGATGTTGGAGGCTTTTGACCTATGAAGTCAATAACCAGGCCACCGTGCATGTAACCTCGATGATAGTCTGGGCCAACTGGCAGAGAAACAAAGACGTGTAGAAGTATGCAGATGATATTTGGAATGAGAACCAAACAGACATGTATGGGACTCGCAGGCATTAGAAAAGGAAAGGATTCATCCTTTGGCGTGAGATATAAGTACTGGCCAACAGACCTTAGGATGAATCGAAACATTGAGCACCTAAGAGGCATCATTGGTAAGCGCAGTTCGAGAATACGAGGCGAGTAATTCAACATACTCCATATAGTACAGCGCACTTAACTCCGCAAAAACCAGGGTATCAAGACTCTTGAGCAAATGTGTGACAAACTCCAACTTTCTCGCTAAACCAGGATTGCGTTTCTTCCTGCTCTTCTTCTTCTTGCGACGCTGAGATTGTGACTGGGCACGCGATCGAGTTGATCTCGACTGTGCGCGTGGCAGATTCCATGTGATACGGCTGCCGGACGAAGAATTGGCTGGTTCGGCCGGGGAGACATCGTTCGGCGCCGTAGAGCTCGGCGAGGCATCATCGCTCATTCTCGAGGATCGTCATTTGCATCTGCATCTGTAAGGGAGCTAGTTCTGCATGAGCAGGATGACAGCTCAGGAGAAGCACGTGCAGACCATGGGTTTTTCGCGAAGAGTGTATGATTGCGGATGAACTCGTCTAAGGGAGGTAAATGGTTTATATCAAGGAAATTTCGACTGGCGCTATGAGTATTCAAGACATCAACTACAACAGTCTCGAGTGGATGGGGATGACTCGTTGGAGCATGAGGCGACTTGAGACGCCATGATAAGATAGCAGGGATCCTGCGTTACAGGGCTAAGATGTACTGTACCGGCAGCCCATGCGTCGCCGGATAAAGAAAGGCCCGATAATGCGGGACAGGTACTTCAGCACAGGTACCGGCCAGAGTACCCCGCCATCGGACGCCTGTGGTGGACGATGCAGCACTCCAACGGCCCAAATAATTTCTGCCCGCCGTGACTCAGACGAACAACGACAACCAAAGAGCAAATCCGCGCCTTCGTCTTGGCTGCTCGCAACCTGAAAGTCCGCCATAATGACGACCTCAAGCTCTGCCCCCTCGGGGGATCTCACCTCCCAAATCCTTCAAGCCCTGTCGGAAAAGAGCCCCCTGCTTTCCTCGGAGTCCTTCCCCGCCATCGCTTTCCAGGACATCAAGGCTGCTCTCGACCGTCTTGCTTCCCGATCCATGATCACCTATGAGACAATTGACAAGGAGGAGGCTATTCTTGAGCCCGAGGCGGAGCAAATTGCTGAGCACGGTAGTCATGAGGCGCGTGTTTTTGAGGCGCTGCGAAATGCAGTAGAGGGGTTGTCGATTCAGGACCTTGAGAAGGCCATTGGTGACAAGACAGTCACCAAGGTTGGACAGGGCAAGGCTTTCAAGGAGAAGTGGATCAAGAAGAGCGCTGACGGCAAGCTTGTCGCTACTGTATGTTGAGCTCATGAGTCCTGTATATCAAATTTTGGGACTATTGGTGGCTAACCTCAAGTGATAGGCTGAGTCGATCGAAGATGTTACCCGAGCACAGCTCCAAAAGATCAAAGAGACGAAGACCGCCGACGCCAAGATCTTGACCGACCTGCGAAAGCGAAAACTGATCAAGATGCAGAAGGTTATCAGCTTCTCAATGGAGAAGGGACCCAAGTTTGCACTGGAGATTCAGAAGGAGGAGACAGACCTGACAGCGGATATGATTGCATCCGGATCATGGAGGACTGCCAACTTCAAGCCCTACAACTTCAAGGCTCTTGGCGCGGATCAGAATGCCGGAGCACTTCACCCCCTGAACAAGGTCCGACACGAATTCCGACAAATCTTCTTCGAGATGGGCTTCGAGGAGATGCCTACCAACAAGTTTGTTGAGACTGGATTCTGGAACTTCGACGCTCTTTTCGTGCCTCAGCAGCACCCTGCTCGTGATCTCCAAGACACCTTCTACATCTCAGACCCCAAGGTTGGCGACGCACCACGATCAGAGGAGGGACAAAACACGGAGGAGTACTGGGAGAACATCAAGCAAGTGCACCAGAACGGCAAGTTTGGATCAATTGGTTACAGATATCCATGGTCAGCAGAGGAGACCAAGAGATTGGTGCTCCGAACCCACACTACTGCTATCTCAACAGCCATGCTGTACAAGCTAGCGGCGCAGAAGGGACCCGATGGCCGCCCACCCCCCGCGCGATACTTCTCTATTGATCGAGTCTTCCGAAACGAGACAGTTGATGCAACCCATTTGGCTGAGTTCCACCAAGTTGAAGGTGTTATTGCCGACTACGATCTCACTCTTGGTGGACTAATGGAGTTCATGGAAGTCTTCTTTGCCAAGATGGGCATCACCAACCTCAAGTTCAAGCCTGCCTACAACCCTTACACTGAACCAAGTATGGAGATCTTCAGCTACCACGAGGGTCTAGGCAAGTTGGTGGAGATCGGAAACAGTGGTATGTTCCGACCTGAGATGTTGGAGCCTATGGGTCTGCCTAAGGATATGCGGGTGTTTGGTTGGGGTCTGTCCCTGGAGCGACCGACCATGATCAAGTACAAGATCTCCAACATCCGAGAGCTTCTGGGTCACAAGGTCGATCTCAACTTCATTGAGAGGAACCCTGCAGTGAGATTAGAGAAGGAGTGAAAGTTTTAGGGCTATGTAAGGTAAAAGCGAAAAAAGAGAAAGATACGTATGACGCGTATTGGGTGATAGAGAACGGCATCTAGAGGGTTCGGTGCAGCTGGGTAGTGTCATGACTAGACGAAATAAGAAATAAATTGAAGAGAAAATACGTTTAAGCATGGGTCTGGATCTGGATCTGAAATCTGAGAATAAGGGTCCCTGGCGAGATGATGGCTGATGAGGAGGGACCCTGACTAGAGACGGAAATCGAGGTTTATGATGGAGTCGTGTCGTCGTCAGTCAGGGAGGTCTGTCTCAGAGATAGTGCCCCATAAGTAAACAAGCCATCCACGTCGTTGACGTTGATTACGCACACGACAGTTGGACCCTGAATCTTGACGTATTTCGGCAGTTGAATTCATAGCCTAACAGGGCGGGATGATGTTGGTGTTGAACAGGAAACAAGCTTACAACTGCCATAATCATGCGATTGACGGATGAATGACAATTCCTTGTAGGAGTGTACTGTAAGTTGCAGTTCAATTGTCCCCCCGCTTTCGGCAGCTTCCTTTACTCGCTGCTTGGCTCTCTTCTGTAGCCCCACAGCGCCGAACAGATCGGCCCCACGTCCCTTGAGCCCCGCCTTCGTGTGTCTGCAGCCCAGGCAGGACGGGTACATCCACTTCAGACCTCGTCATTGAGATCTAAAGACCACTTTTGACGTCTGTATTCTTCACGGCTATCGTAACGTGCCGCATGCGGCTATGTACCTTTGTATCTCTTCATAACATCATATCATACTCTGCTTAGAGGAATTGCATAAGGTAAGCAGCTCAAAGCAATTGACCCTCATGAACTTTGTAGACTGCAACACTACAAGCATTGGCATATGCATGTTCTGGTTAGTCCTCCGTCGGTTGCGTGCGGCTTGGGGAGAGTAAACGCCCGTGGCGTCCTTCCCCGCGTGAAGTTACTGGGTGTTTTGTAATTCCCCTGCCAAGTTGATGGGTGGTGTGACCTCTATCAGCTCTGCTTTGAGGCATTGACAAGACCTCCTGTTGCCAGGTTCTCCGCGTTTGGTTTGGGGGAGAGATCAGCGGCCCTAGTTAAGGGATCAAAGAGTCATGATGCTCACTTCTCACAAGCGGGATGTCCATCGTTTCACCGGTTTTTTTTTCTTTCCGATTTTTTCATGAGATTCGTAGGGAAGCAGTTCCAGTGTCTGACGATCGAAACGTCCTGGTTGGTCATGATAACTCCATGGGAGAAGTGTCGCAGACATTAAACAGAGGCGAACGTGGACGCCACTTTTGTCATGGTCTGGTTGGCTAATGCTCGAAGAAGGATGGCCAGCACGTTTGGATGGGATGTCCGGCGAAAGCTTATGTATGAACATGTCTATTGGTCAGTTCACTTGCAGCTCAGTCGTGAATGGGTGATTGACTTCCCTCCCGTAGCACGCGAGATCAAGCCCTGGCTTGGTCGAGACATCCCTAGCTAAGGTAGAGTTGCACTCGTTCTTACCCTTTGCTGCAGGAAGGGGAGAGGTCCAAGGGATCGACGGAAGCTGGTCTGATCTCCCCTCCTCTCATAAGATATAAACTCAGCTCCTCCCCTCCTCTCGGACAAGTTCTAATCCCACAAACACACTACACTCTATCAATTCATCACGAAGACACATACAGTCCCAGACATAACTCACCTACCCATCCACACCTATCAAGCTCTAAACAACCTTCAACATGGATTCCGGTGCTCCTCAGACTTCTCCCACTGGCAACGTCAGTGGCCGTCGCCGAGTATGCTTCCCTCTTACACCTACTTTCATACCATTTCGCTAACACACTTCACCAACAGAGCTCAGGCTTCATGCCAGCCTTCGCCAGTCTCAGCGAACAGAAGCGAGCCGGTGACGCCAATGCTGCCCGCCGTGCGAGTATGTCAGACCAGCAGGCAAAGGGCGGTTTGTTCAGCCAGTTCTTCCACAAGTACGTCACCACTTCGCATCAATATTCAATTTTTGTACTAACAACGATATTGAAGCAACTTCGGAAAGAACGCCAATAAATAATTGAAACGACATTATGACGAAATGAAGGCATAGGCCGGTGTATTAATAGTATCATGACGGCGGACTGCAGGGCGTTTGTGCCCTTTTATTATTGTTCCTTTTAAGTTCGATTGGTAATTTGGCCAAGGAGTTTGTGCGAAAGCCAGATTAGGAGTTGGAGTACGCACAGCAGAACAAATAATGTGATCAAACTTATTCAATATGTCTGTTCTCCGAATGAACTTGCAGTGACGCGCTGGACAATGATCAGTAAGATCTATTCTACCTTGAATGAAATGTACTCCATTTGCGTTGATGTTGTCTGTTGGTATCCGCTCGCTCATATGCTCCATATGTTCAAATTATGCCATTTGGCTGCAGTCCACACTAAAGAGCTCATCACTAGACGCGCAATTCAGCTGTTCAAAAATATGATATATTCCTCTAACATTACCGTGCAGCCTGACGCCTTTTTGCAACATTGTCGTCACATACATCCGTATATCCGGCAACCCTGGTTTATACATCAGCCATCCATCTAGGTACTTCTAAGTATTGTATCCGAGCAACCCGTTACCGCTCTCATAATCTAAGCCTTAACCATGAAAATCTGTCGGTTATTAGCAAGGGTGGTCGATATTTAACGAGTGGCAATACAAACCTGGTTCAGTGCCTTGGTATCCAGCACAGCCTGCCTCTTCTGTGCAATAAATCGTGACCGCACAAAGTTTCTGCTACCCCGGGGTGTCGATGTGCCAGATGGTGTTGTTGCTCCCGTTCCGGGAACTGATGCCGCAGGTGTAGAGGCCTGGGTGATGGATGTACTGGTAGATTCTGATGTTGCTTCCTCCTTCTTGCGCTTCTTCTTATCCTTCTTGTCTTTCTTGTCCTTTTTGGACTTCTTCTCCTTCACCTTATCATCGTCTGAGTCCTCAGGAGACTGGCTCTTATCCTTGGACTTGGACTTTCGCTTCTTGGGGCGTTCTTCGTCGCCTTCATCGTCCGAGGCTTCTGTAGACTTCTTGCGGGACTTGTCCTTCTTTTCTTTCTTCTCCTTCTTCTTCTTGGCCTTTGCTTCGTCGGTATCGCTCCCCTTTAGCTTGCGCTCCTCCTTGCGTCTCTTCTTGCTCTTTGAATCGGTTTCTCGGCTGGAGAATTCGTCCTCTTCGTCTTCGCTGGCTTTTCTCTTCTTAGACTTCTTCTCCTTCTTGGATTCTTTTGGTGTAGGGGCAGACTCCATGACCACATCCTCATCAGAGCTTGTCTCTGTTTGCTGCTCGGACTTCTTATCTTCCACCTCCTTCATCTCATCGCCCACCAATAGGCCGCCGTAAACAAATTTCATAGTTCCGTATCGTTGCTGGACAAAGTGGTGCGTCTTGACAGCGAGTCGCGCTTGTTGATCCTCCTCGATAGCATCGTCCGTCTTTCCGTTGAGTCGGCTGAGCAGATCCTGGAACACATCGAGACCAGTAATCTCATCCTCCTTAGATTTGCTGAAGCCCAATCCTTTCATGTCATCTTTAAGAACCACGCGAATGTAAGAGGCGTTAGCGGCCGTGTGTAGTTCCGAGTGAGGCGCATCCTGAGCTCCAAGGAACTGGCCCGGCTGCCAGCCTTGAGCACGTAGGATCTTCTGTCCGAAGGTATTCGTATCTTTAGTCCATTTTGTGTTGTTGGGATCTTTGTTGATCTTTCGTCGACTGTAGTGAGTTAGCGCATGTCCTATACAAGAGATGCATCTGAGAACCAGATCCTTACGTCTTGTTCTCTGCGAGGAGTCCCATTTTTGCGACTTTGAACACTTGAAAGGCGCAATCACCAAATGGATTCACAGTGGTAGAGATGAGAGGCTACAGAAAAAAAAGGTGGGCGGTGGGGATGTGCCCGCGAAAATATCTTATCGCGATACATGATTGGCAATGACAAAAATCAAAGTGGCCCACACCTTTTCCGCTAGCTTATCTTCACCGAGACTCACCGAGAGTGCAATATTAACTTAGAGAGGATGGATCCTCGAATTCAACTGTAATGAAACATTCTGTAAATAATTGCTATTTTCTGGACTGGAGGTCCACTGGATAGCCCGTCCTAAAGCAACTTGTGCGAGCGTATGATACACAGAATCTAGATACAGCGTCCTTTCCATAATCCAGATGCCTGTTAATGAGTATTAAGAAAAGCAACGAACTCCAAAGCGTCCAACTCGTCTTACTTTTGACGAGAAAAGCATCTGCAGACTAATAATTGAGCTCACCACTTCCACCGCCCGAAACTTGGTCCAAGTCTTCATAACTCTTGAGACTTCGGCCCTGTACTGCCTCACGGGGACCGCCCGCTGCTCCTCCAGCGCCATCACCCCAACGTGATCCGCCGTTTCGGTTGCGACCACCATCGAAACGATTACCACCACCTCGACGATCGTAAGGGCCAGAGCGGTATTGGCCACGGCCACCACCCATGCCTCCGCGACGAATAGGACCTCCGGAGCGTTCGTCGCCGCCCATTTGGTTCCATCCCCCGGATTGCATATTTTGGAACATAGGTGAGAACTGACCAGCGCCCATGGGGAACCCGGGCATCCCCATCATACCATTCATTGCAAAATTTTGTAGGTTAAAACCACGGGGTGTTCCACTGCTGGACTGGCCATTAGATGGCGGGAAATGGCCATTTGAGTTTGCATCAGTTCTGGACGGTGCAATGTGTGATGGGTCCATCACATAGGCGTTGATGAGCTCGAACTAAACAAGCCACGTTAGTCAAGTGCTGCAAATTAACGAAGGAAGACCACGCACCTCTTGTCTCAGGCTATCAAGCCAATCGTTATGACGCTTCTCCACATGCTTACGCCAGAAGTGTTCTTCCTTGAACAGCTTGGAGCACTCAGGAGCCTTGCATCGCCACTTATGTTCATCCTCTTGCTTCACATGCTTGAGAAGCTCTTCATCGACAGCCTCATCCGCGGGACGGCCACCCAGCTTTCGAATATCGACAGATTGGGGATCCAGGATCTGGGTAAGCTTGTCTTCGAATGTTTTAACCCAGTTGAACGCCCGGAGAAGTTGTTGCTCTGTCTTGTTGGAAGCATTTCGGAACTTCTTTTCGCCTTCGGTAAGCTCGCCCTCAGCTTCTTCTGCGCCTTCACCTCGCTTCTTGCCTGGGAATGGGTCTCCATTGGCGCTTGCTCTCGCGACAGCCTTAGCTGCAGACGAAAGTGTGCTTCGGGGTCGGCGCAAATGTCCACCAGGGCACTTTCGTATAAGTTCGTGAATTGAATCACTTTCGAAAACACAAAAGAAGCAGAAGTTGAATACTCGACGCAAGTACTCAATCAAAAGATCAAGTTGTTTCTTCTTGACCAGGAGATCCTCATCGTCAACTTCTTCGTCTTCCACGGCACCCTCCTCCTCCTCTTCCTCCTCAATTTCAATGACGCCGTCTTCCTCTTCGTCCATGGCTTCATCCATTCCTACTTCTCTGGTCTTCTTGACCTTCTTGACAGGAGCCGGGGCCACGGCAGGCTGGAGTTGACCTGCATTCCTGAGGTCTTCGACCTTTTCTTCAATTTTCAAGGTGGCCTGGAAATCAGACCCGAACTCTTCCTCGAACTTGTTAACGATTCGTTGAACAAGCAAGAGATCCTTGTCGATGCGCTCAGGGGCGGAGAAGAGATCCCAGAGGGCCTTCTTGCGGGGATGGATAGGTGGATTGTGAACTCCAACGTGGCAAACAAAGTCACCTCGAACCTCATCTTTGACAGTTTTGCCATTGATGGCTTCCAAAGCCTTTTCAGCGGTTTGTACTGGCTGGGGGGATGTTATCGCCTCATCACCATCCTCGTCTTTGGGATCAACACGGTCTACAGGAAGAGCCATTTCGGATGAAGGGTGAAGCATGACCCATCCAATACGATGGTACCGCTTACTGGGGTTGGGGTCGGACAAAGAGAGCCACTTAAAGCCACCTTCCTCCTCGCCAAGATGCTCCTTGCAAAAGGCCTCCAGGTTCTGGCGGCTGACATGAGGGGCGATAGTTTTGATCAAGAGGGTTGGCTGAGTCTGGCTATCGTCACGAATGTCGGCACCGCTAGTTGGCACCAGGTCACCGACACCCAGGATCTCGTTTGTGGCAGTCGCTTCTCCTTCTTCCTTTTCAACTACACCCCCACTTCCATTGCTCTCACTCTTTGGGAGACCTTCAAGGGAGAAGTCGTCAAAAGTACCAGACTCAAGATCTTGTTCCCATTGGCTGTAAGCGCCGCGTCGGTATTCGTTCAGCTTTCCTCTGAAATCGTCCCGAATCTCAGGCACATATCGCTCCTTAAACCATTGCTCCTTCTTGTGTTCAGAAACAAATGTTCGTGCCATCTTAGCTTGAAGCTCCTCTTTGTATGTATCATAGGCGGCCTGTATCTTAGCCTTCTCCTTTTCACGATCTTCGGGGCCACGTGCCCGTTCTGGTTCGCGACGACGTCCAGTACGAACTCGGTCTTTTTCCTCCTTGATCTTCTCATTCATTCTCCACCATTCTCCAAAGTAAGAGAAACCAACTTGGTAGGGGAGCTTGGCGGGGTCGGCAAGGGGATTGACACTCGGATTGCTTGAGCCAGAATCTTGACCAGGCACATATCGATCAATATTCGCCGGAGGCGACTGCATGCGACGTCTATCATCACGGTCTCGATCATCCCGACGGGGTCGTGGTTCGTAACGATCGACGGTGGCTGGGGAGCGAGATCGGCGTCGGTCGCGACGTTCGTGACCTTTAGGCATGTAAGCGGTGTTTGAATTTTGGGCGTTGGAGCCTGCCGCAGCTCCTTGGCATGCAGCAAAGCTCCCTCTCCTTTGATACGAACCTGGAGATCTTCCGCGATAAAAGGAGTCGCCGCGATCGGGACGTTCATCTCGGGTACGCGAGTCATCGCGATTCCAGCTGCGATCAACCGGGGAACGAGCCGAAGCGTCCCGGAAAGACGTATACGAGTCCATTGCTTGTATCGTTGCCAGCGACGCGACGCGGCATGAAAGGAAGCTGTCTAGTGGGCTTTCTGCGCAAGTCTTTGCTGCTTAGTGTTGAGCGATTGGCGAGCTTTGCAAGGGATATATCTATTGTTTGGCAACATAGTCGACGTTAGAGAAGTCATCTTGAGCAAAGTATGAACCAATGATAGTGGAGAGAACAAGAAAGAAAGGGATGCCAAAGAGGCGCCATGAAGAAAATTGGGGGACAACGCGCCCAGAACAATGAAAGAGAAATAAGAAGAATTGAGAAGAATGATGTTGAGAATGGCAGACAGAAATGCCGCGTCAAAGAGGGAGGATGGTCAAGAACGTGAGGCTGCGGATGCGGCTGGATCGACGAGTTGGAAGAGCTGCAAGAGGGATAAGGGGAAACGAGAGAGAGAGAGCAGGAGATCAAAGAATGTGGGGAGACAAACTAATTGAACAAGCACGATCTTCAAGAAGAAATTGATATGCGATAGCGCTTGAGTTGAGAGATGCGCGCCCTCACTTCACAGCAATAGCAATGCAATGCGATGTGATGTGATGGAGTGAAGTGAGGTTGAAGAGGCTGAGTTGGTTGGTTAATTGGGGGCCAGTCGGAAGTTCAGCTTGTACGCGAATCAGTGGAGCCTCCACTGTTGAGGCGACCTAAGACGGGCAACCTAGGTATTAGGTACTGTGCCGACATGGGGTTGCTCTAGGTTAAGCGCATCACAAGGATATATGTCCTCTCATTTTCAGAGTCTCAGAGGCATCTGGTTTCATTTCTTGTTCTGATGTTATATATGTTGCGCTGCAATCGCTCAATTGAGTTGATTGCTGCTCAAAGACAAATAGTTAAGTATTAGGTAGACCGTTTTCACGAATCAACAATATTGACACCGACATCGATACCAACATTCACGCTAAAACAGGCCGTATAACTGTACCTGCCTCTCTCCACAATGAATCAGCCAATCATCTACAAGGTAGGACCTGTCGGCAAACAGCGACTTTAGATACAGTGCCTGAAAACAGGAAAGTGGCGATCTCCGCAATGAAATCTGGGGGAGTATCCGACATGCTCAGTGGTTTGGTCGCTAAAAGGCGGCAATCAAACAATGCAGCTGACCAAGATAAGCAACCGGTTCGTGCTGATATTGTCATACCAACGCTATTCTGCTTTATCCTGCTTGTTCTAATCGATACGGGCAAGTCTTATTTCGAAGACAATATCCAACTTCCCTACTCGGCTTGGCCTGAGCATGTCTTCTCCTCCACTCTTCACCCCACTCCCACTCTCTATCGCCCATGATAGCGTCTTAGAACTCCTCATCAGTGTAGGAGAAGGGTCGTGCTACATATAACAAACCCTGGATGTCCTTTTGGGGAGTTTGGTAATGTTTTCATGATAAATCCTAATCAATCTTGTCTTCTTGATTTAGCATAATCGCCTCCACACAACTTGGCAAAATGGCCACTTCTACTCACACTGGCAACTCGAGCCTCTACCGCTATAATCCTGCCGTAGAAGAGTTTAGAGAAACTGAATATCCCATGATCCAAGGTTGTAACACCTAACTGTCCGATGTGAGTCTACTAACCATTCAAAGATTCGATATACCTCGATCATGCCGGCTCAACTCTATGTTCCAAGTCCTTGATGGATTCATTCGCCCGCGAGATGACTACAGTACTCTACGGAAACCCCCACTCTGCTTCGCCATCCTCACAACAATCAACATCTTGCATTGAAGATGCTCGCATGAACTTGTTGACCTTCTTCGGGGCGGATCCGACTGAGTACGATGTGGTGTTTGTTGCCAATGCCACAGCTGGCATCAAATTGATTGTTGAAGCTATGAGGACACAGCCGGATGGGTTCCTATATGCCTATCATCAAGCTTGCCACACTAGTCTGGTCGGGATTCGAGAGGAAGCTATTTCTAGCACGTCTGTTGACAACGATGATGTACATTCATGGCTGGAAGGACAATCTCCGTTTCGACATGTGCACAGCAACTCATCGCCAACAACCCTATTTGCGTATCCTGCGCAATCTCATATGGATGGCAAGAGATATCCCTTAAGTTGGGCAAGGGATATACCAAACTCGCATAAACCCTCAGAAAACCGAACATTCACTCTACTGGACGCCTCCTCGTTTGTTGCCACATCACATCTCGATTTCAGCAATCCCAACTTGACACCGGATTTTACTGTTCTGAGTTTGTACAAGATGTTTGGATTCCCTGATCTTGGCGCCCTGATAGTCAAGCGTTCTTCAGAATGGGTATTCGAGAACCGAAGATACTTTGGTGGTGGCACAGTGGACATGGTGGTCTCTGGAAAGGAGAAATGGCATGCCCCAAAATCGCATTCCCTCCATGAGCGATTAGAAGATGGCACATTACCGTTTCATAGCATAGTAGCACTCGATATCGCCATGGATGTCCACCGACGATTATTCGGATCCATGGATCAAGTCAGCTCTCACACCTCATACCTCTCTCAACGAATGCTCCAAGAACTGAGCAATATGCATCATGCAAATGGTGCTCCAGTTTGTGCAATCTACACGGCTATACCCAACGACGAAAAGCCTCTGGGCAATGGCCCAGTGGTTTCTTTCAATCTAAGAAACAGTCGCGGTGCTTGGATCAGCCTTGCCGAGTTTGAGAAACTTGCCAATCTGAAAAACATTCATATTCGGACTGGCGGTCTCTGCAGCCCCGGAGGCATCGCTTCAGCTCTCGACTTGCAGCCATGGGAGATGAAAAGGAACTTCTCAGCAGGGTTCCGTTGCGGTACGGACAATGATATCATGTCCGGAAAACCAACAGGTGTTATTCGAGCAAGCTTGGGTGCGATGAGCACTAGTGCAGATGTTGATGGCTTTATTTCTTTCATTCAAGAGTTTTATCAAGAAAGCACAGTATCAACCGTGTCACCTGACTCAAGTCCTCTGGATTCGGTTGTCACACTCAGCCTTGCTACGCTCAAAGTAAAAAATATTACCATATATCCGATTAAAAGCTGCGCTGGCTTTTCTATCCCATCTGGCGTCCCTTGGGAGATTCGACCAGAAGGTCTGGCCTGGGACCGTGAATGGTGCTTAGTCCACCATGGCTCAGGACATGCACTGAGTCAGAAACGCTGCCCAAGAATGGCGCTCTTGAGACCAATATTGGATTTTGACAAAGGCGAACTAGTTGTCACATATCATGGGACACAAGACAGCCATCAACCAAATCAAATATCTATACCTTTATCAGCAGATCCTTCTGTCATTGACTCCAGTTTCGACAAGCAATCATCAAGGGTCTGTGGGGAGAAGGTGACCACACAGATATATACGTCAGCGAGTATCAATTCCTTTTTCTCTACCGTGCTGGGTGTCCCTTGTGTCCTGGCACGATTCCCTCCTGGCGGCCTTGGGTTGAAAAGTCGCCTTTCGAAAGCACAGATCCAGCGATATCAACAGCCAAGTAAAGTCCATACAGTACCGGGCTCTTTTCCTGAAATGCCTTCACCCCCTGACTCGGACTCTGAACAACAGAGACCTTCCAAAATACTCCTCTCAAATGAGAGCCCAATTCTGATGATTCATAGCTCAAGTGTACATGCTTTGAATCGGGAGATTGCAAG
The DNA here is from genome assembly GCA_012977745.1 of Fusarium anguioides. Taxonomy (NCBI): domain Eukaryota; kingdom Fungi; phylum Ascomycota; class Sordariomycetes; order Hypocreales; family Nectriaceae; genus Fusarium; species Fusarium anguioides. The sequence goes on along the minus strand of JAALXK010000213.1, from coordinate 169,224 downwards.
CCGCGGTGGGAATCCCGTGGAAGAGAAGACTTTTAGGGCGAATATTGTGCTTGATCAAACCCCTGGGTCCAAAGTCCTTCCAGCCTTTTCCGAGGATAGTTGGGGCTCGATGCATATTGGTCATCAAAATTTCAAGCTTTTGGGGGCTTGTCGCAGGTGCCAAATGGTTTGTATAGACCAAGAAACTGGCGAGAAGAAGGAAGAGCCATTCGTAACGCTTGCAAAGACGAGGCGTTTTGATGGAAAGGTCTATTTTGGTGTGCATATGCGGCATGACCCCTTAACTCAGGGAGAAATCACGAGCAAGGAAACACAGTACCCTACTATTCAAGTTGGAGACTCTGTATCAGTAGATCCCCAAGAATGATAGGCGAGACATCTATCGTGGCAAATTTACCACTATCAAACCAGGAACTCTCGGTTCCTTGATTTAGCATGAATTATATCAAATAAGACAATTATGATACGTTTCTTCATTTATCATAAGCTTATCTCATGGCACATGTTATTCATAATCATCCTTAGTTTTCATGATTTACCTTGATTCATCAACTCCTTATGTATTGATCAACTAAATATAAGAGAATACGTGGTCAAACGTGACAATTCAAAATCCCTGACACCCATAACTTGATTTGAAAGGCACGGATGGCCTCACCTCGAAGTGCGGTCAAGGTTAAATGCTGCACTGATCAAGGCAAGGTGACTGAAGGCCTGAGGTGTATTTCCAAGCTGTTCGCCACTACGTGCAATCTCCTCGGAGAACATGCAAAGGTGATTGGAGAATCCAAGCATATTCTCAAAGAGATTCACAGCTCGTACCAGATACTTGGGCTCGTAGACAGCCGCTCTGGTCATGGCCTCGACAAGCCAGAATGTACACATACTAAATGCGCCTTCGTGACCGCCTACTCCTACAACATAGTTCCCTCCCATTAGCAGCCAGTCTCGATGAGTGGGTAGCGAGAAAGAAAAGAGATCTTACCATCATTGGAAAGTTCGGTGTCATATCGGTATACCAAGCCGGTGCTTGTCAAGCCTCCCTTCTCAGGGGGTAGGAGGATGCGGTCAAGAGTGTTGAGGAAGCGCGGATCGCAGGGAGAGATGAAGAAGACAAGGGGGGCTATTAGGATCGAGGAGTCAAGCATAGTTTTGCTCTCAAAGCTTTGAACAAAGCATTTCATTTCTTCGTTGTATGCTGTAGAACAGTCAGCAAAATGAATCTGTACACAGCGATGGAGTGTTTACCCCTTTCCATGACACGCTCGTAAATGTTGTCTCTCGCTTCCATCCATTTGGCACGGTTGGGGCACGGAAAGCACCTCTTTTCTGCGAGACGAAGACCGCGGTCAAATGCCACCCAGAGCATTATCTGAGAATAGGTGAAGTGCTGCTTGTTATTTCGAACCTCCCAGATAGACATATCAGGATCTGCAACGGTCAGTCAACGACCAGGGCTGATAGTTTTGTCGCTTACCATCGAGAATAGTTAGGACATAGTCTTGGCAGCGGTTAGTGCACGTAGAGCAACCTAATCTTCACAGACTTACCAAGGATCTCACGAACTGCCTTCCAGACATCCCATGGAACTGGTTTCCCATATTTGTTGTATAAGTAAATCGCGTCCATCAACTCGCCATATATGTCAAATTGCTGGTGAAAAGCCGCGCCATTGCCAATGCGAACTGGGCTACTGCCACGATATCCCTCAAGATGATCGAGTGTAAGCTCTGGGATTTCGGTTTCACCCCTGATGGTGAACATGATGGGCATTCCTCCATCTGGTCCACGTGAGTGAACGAATCGTTCCATGATGAACTCCATGTAAGCATCTGCTTCGGCCTTGAAGCCAAGACGCAGAAGGATATAAATGGTGAAGCTTGAGTCACGGATCCAGGAAAAGCGATAATCCCAGTTTCTAACACCGCCAATCGCTTCAGGGATGGAAAAGGTCGGTGCAGCGATAATGGCTCCAGTGGGCTCTATGAAGTATTAGTGAGTCACTTATAGAGTCTGAAGCGAAGTGAAAAATATTACCGTAAGTCATCATCTTCAAAATCATCAGACTTCGTGAAACCACCTCTCTCCAACGACCTTTGTACTTTGACTGGCCAATGAAGTTGTACCAGAAACTCTGCGTAGAATGCTGCTGAAAATCAAGTACATCAATCGTGATATTCTCGGTGACATGCTGCTCAATATCATTTCGAAGCACAAAAGAAATAGTCTGTCCTTCTTCGATTCGAATACAAGCAATTAGACCCTCACCGTTAATGCCAGGGCGTTTCTCTTTTCTGAAAGTTATGAGCGGACAGCTAGTTTCGTTCTCTCCCCTTTCGATTGCAACGTCGAGCTGCAGCTTGCTATCCTTACTATGGAAAGATGCGACCTTGCTTTTAGTATCAGTTGTAAAATGCTGTTCTTGGAAAAGAGTTGTCTCATGGTCGTCTCTCCCGTAGTTGAAAGACGGGAAAATTTCGATATCTGAGCTTGTTAGTACTGTCCTTGAAGTGTACAAAAGGGATCAAATACCGAGGTTCATTGAGCCTCGAATACATTCGACTCGACGGACCAGCCATTTCTTGAGCTCCTCTTGAACATGGGTGACTTCACGGTAAGCATTCAGCTTAACGCCTTTGGTTGCGACTTTAATATTTTGAGGTCGAGGGAAGAAGTCAACAACATCAACGACACCATCTTCATGAATGGATCTGGTCTGAAGAATGCAAGAAGATGGTAGATACTGTTGCTTGGTAGTACAGTTGACATTGGCAGGAGGAGATATAAAGAAATGGCCTCCCTTATTCTTGTCAAGCAAGCGGCAAAAGACAGAAGGGGAATCAAAGTCAGGCCTAGAAATTTAAATCAGCCTAAATCCCACAGGATCATCTCAGTCGTGATATACTCACCAACACATGTAATCGATACTTCCGTCAATTCCCACGAGTGCACAAGTGTGCATGTTACCAATCATTCCATAGTCTTCAATGGGTAGATATCCTCCTGTTTGGCCTCGACGGGAACCTCCCGGAAGCGTTGAAGAGCGTCGACCAGACTCCATTTTTAAGAGTGTACAATATTTTAACCACTTGTTTTCAGATATGCGAAGCTCTAAGAATAAGAGCTCAGCCCAGGATATGTAGCCCGGATTGGTAGCTCAAGAATGATGTAATGGATTGTGTAAGTGGTTCAGTCGGACTCCGGATCCTCCGGCGAATGGTAAAACTGGATCTTAAGGAATTTTGGCTGATTTTCTCAAGACCATCTCCTAAAACTCAATTAAATATCGTGAGTGAACCTGGGAGTAAGATGCGGGGGAGGTCACTTATAAGCTTTCCTGGTCTTCACTACGTACCTCGCTCTCAGCTCTAATCGTGATGGTGTGGATGACTACTCTCTTACCTGATCAGCCTTTTCCAAAAATGGAGAGACGCTTCGAAGGCTTTTTTGATTGATCATTGATGCTAAAGCTGACCAAATCATGCCTTATTCTTAAAATGTTTACATACGATATATGTATCTCGTTGGGAGCTAAAACATGTGTACCACTATTGTAGGTAGCCATCATGCCTGCATACTATGGGGATTACCAACCAACGCGAATAATGACACATTGTTTACTAAGTTATCCAGCAGTGAAGATTTGGTTGGATTAAGAGGATATGAGGTCAAGTTATTAGCTTACCTCTAACCATACAAAAGTTGACCCTAATCGTTGCGTTGAAGTTTAGGGTAGGCGTGTGTCAAAGTCGTTCAAAACCTTCCTTGCCATGATAATTTGGCTTTACATATTTATTAGCTGATCGTGATAAGAATGAACCGAAACTATTCATTTATGGTTATGTTCGGGCCTGTTATATGTTAAGTTTATTGACACTTGCAAGTTCAACCTCTACATCAGTTTGAGGGAGCTGGAGTTACTAGGTTACCTCTGCTCATAACAAGGACTATAATATCCGTTTCCGTTGGCAAACTAGTTGTAGGAATTACGAAAGCTGATATCACCTCAGATTTAATTGAGAGATCAAGGCAACTCGGATTGTTGATTCTTCCAGTAGCGACTGTCAGGAATATTGAAGTATCATTGTTGTACTATCGAAGAGTGCACAAATTTCCAGGTTGACTCAGCACCAATTGAACAACCTATAGCTTTCGAATTTGATATCTGCTAGTGCTGTACATATCATTCGGCCCAGAATAACTTCCTACTTGCACAGTTGCATCTTGTTCCATAGCACAAGCGCTCATGTTTACTGAAAAAAGCCGGAAAATTCACGTGTCTGACCTCACTTAGACAAGAGGGCAAATTACGAAGTCTGATTGGCAAGGTCGTATTTTAGGAGGGCCCTTACAGATTCTCTGTTCACCCAAGACATGATACTGTATAGTTTCGAGCAAGTTGTAAGTCGAATCAACAAGTCGTATTTGATCTCAACTTGACCTCTAAGTCTTGCTTCAGATATCATTTGACTTCTGTCTGTTCCACGGTTCAGACTTCAGAGTTACCAATATCATAAGAATCTTGATGCGAAATTTCAGTGCGACCTGAATGTTTCATTCATTGGGGAACCAGGATCTTGGGTCCGGGTTTGGGGGAGGCCTTGTCTCGGGAGAGGCCCATCTCCGACGGGTCTGTTAAACACAAGGACACGTCTTGGCAGTATATTTCTAAACTGGTAGCTCTTCATATGAGCCAAGGCCGTGAGTTTTACTCTTGCCAATTCGTCAATTGCCGTCGGCCGTAGGCGAAGTGATTCAAAGTAAGCTGGAAAGGGGGATCATCTGTTGACACTCCATATGTAGCTATGATCAGGAACTTCCTTCTCCTCGCCGCCATGATAAGTAACAAGCGTTAGTGCCTGAATTTTATGCAAGATTAGGGTCCCCGTCCGATACGAGATGGGGAACTCCCGCTGCCCCTGGATTGGTGGGTATCCGTTTCTGGGCTGTTTAACCTCAAGTTGTCTGAATATATCTTCAATTTTGTGAACCAGACTTGATCGATCAAAGAGAAACTATTATAGGAGAGAAAGGAATAGAACACAAGGACTTGCACAAGACTTAAACGCCATGAATCAGGTGGCCGCTTCTGGGGAGTTAAGGCCGGCAAGATGGACACGTGCGGAGGTGATCAGCAGCCAGATCGCTGTAGACTGAAGATCACGGATACAATGGCCGAATTGATGAACACCGCCGGGTCTCATCACATCAAATTTTGACAAAGAAACAGTTCTAGACATAGTGCAGCTCACAATGAATGCTGTTGTCATTGACTTCTTTGTGTCAATTTGTTACCGTTGAGATGAGACCCAATCTTATTTCTCGGCAGCTCGGCAGAGCTGGACTAGTTACCCAACCTCAGCTAACAGGATCTCGTCGGCATTTGATTTTTGTTCTAGAATTTGCTATTGCTTTAACAATTTATCGAGTCTTGAAAATTGAACAATTCAGTCGGAATTTACTTGACCTCTCTGTATACATCGCATTTAAGATATTGAACTGTGCTGTGTTATACTCTCACAAACCTTTAATATGCCGGCCTTGAACCAATCACAATCCTCTTTGAGAGTGTCGCGTGCAGATATGCAGTGCGCCACGGGGGGTTCCATGGATGATGGATCAATGCCAAGAGACAAGAGACCGAACACCGTCAGGTCCAGGCCCACTCCGCACTTTGCTGCTGGGTTAACAATGTTAAGGAGAAGGAAAACATGCGACTTGGGAATGCCAAGCATTTGGGATGAGAGTTCTGAATGAAAGTTATTTTCATTCTAGATGATTACAGAACCAGCCACTGCTTCAGAATCCGGTCTTAATCGTTCAGAGTTAAACGATGGAAACTCCGATCCAATACCATCGACGTCAGTAAGTCTCACCCTCGGAGTGTTCCAGTGATCATAATCTTTCTCCAAGTGACTTCTGTAGCATCTAAGACACGGCACTACGGTCCCCTACCGTGACAGCCCCGACTTTAACTATTGCCCTATGAGGATTAGCTCCTCCGCCTTTTTGTAATGCGCTACTGTACGAATGGAGTCCTTGCGACCACCTAAGCACCAACCCAACCCATTGCCATTAGCCATCCTAGGTCAGGTAGTTATCCTTTGCCATCACTAGGTAGCTAACTTATGAAAGCCCCATCCTATCCCCTGCTCTAGTCCTTCTTTTGTCTCCATCATGACCGCTCTTCCTCTACAACCTGATCCCATCTCCTCGCCATCTCTCTCCTCACCACCGCTCCCTTCGTCTTCGAAACAAGTAGCAGCTCCAGATCCCTCCGAACACCCCGAATCTCTTCTCATCGACGACTCACTACCAGCAAACGATTCAAATCCACTGAAGTCAGTAGCAGGATCATCATCAGGCATTGCACGAGTAGCTCCAACGTCGAATCCTGGTGCGAGTGGAGGAAGCCATCCTATAGCTGGACCATCTCGTGACACGGGCGCAAGGTCTTTGAACGGCGACGACGAGAGTGAGAGCGACTGGGATATAGAAATGGAACCTATTGCAGGACATCGCCGACGGCGAAGCAGCCACAACATGGCCGGCCGGCCAGCTGGATCACCAAGTCGGATCCGTGTCACAAGCCGTGGTCCCGCACCCGCTGGCTCAACAGACGAACCTAAGATATCCGAAGAAGATTTAGACGCAAATGGCTTCGCAATCCGGAAGGATGAATCGGCCGATGACAGCTTAAGCGATGAAGATCTACAAGACGACGAGGAGACGGGATTAACCCGCAAAGACAAGCAGAGACGACAGAAGAAGCGCAGCAGAAACACTCAATTAGATCAGCGGATCGTCAGGGACAATAAACCAATATCAAAAGAGGAGCGCAAAGAGGCAGACAAGACCGTCTTCAAGAGCTTGATGGTAAACGTTATTTTGATCCTTTTGTGGTATATGTTTTCATTATCAATATCGATTGTGCGTAACCGTCCCTGCACCCCTTTCTCCAGAGACCTTAACTGCTGACCTTGCCATAGTACAATAAATGGATGTTCGATTCTGATCGTCTGAACTTTGCATTTCCTTTGTTTACAACCTCTATGCACATGGTAGTACAATTTTTACTCTCAGGTCTAGTTCTGTACTTTGTACCCTCGCTGAGACCCGGACACGGGCTTCATCAGTCCGATATGGGCAGGTCAAGACATGATGACGAGCCAAAGTCTTACGGCATGACCAAGATGTTTTACCTCACTAGAATTGGGCCTTGCGGCGCAGCTACAGGTCTTGATATTGGACTTGGCAATACTTCTCTCAAGTTCATTAGTCTCACATTTTACAGTATGTTGTCTTGCACCTGCATCTTTGTCGGTATGACTAACCTCTATAGCTATGTGTAAATCTTCTTCACTCGCCTTCGTTCTTATGTTCGCTTTTGTTTTCCGCCTCGAAACCCCGACATGGCGTCTCGTCGCTATCATTGCTACCATGACGATGGGTGTCGTGCTCATGGTGTTTGGTGAAGTTGAATTCAAGATGGGAGGCTTCGCTCTTGTCATCTCAGCCGCTTTCTTCTCCGGATTCCGATGGGGATTGACTCAGATCCTGCTCCTCCGCAACCCGGCGACTTCGAACCCCTTTTCCAGCATCTTCTTCCTTACTCCAGTCATGTTCTTCGTGCTTATTTGCCTTGCCGTGCCTGTGGAAGGAATTGGAGCCCTTATTGAGGGCTACAAAGTTCTGGGTGACGAATGGGGCTATTTCATGGCGCCTCTGTTCTTACTTTTCCCTGGCTGCATCGCCTTCTGTATGACAGCCTCTGAGTTCGCTCTGCTGCAGCGGACCTCTGTCGTCACCCTCTCTATTGCTGGCATCTTCAAAGAGGTCGTTACTATCAGTGCGGCTGCTCTTGTTTTTGGTGACCGCCTCACCCTCATCAACTTTGTTGGTCTCCTAACGACCATGGCCGCTATCGCCGCCTATAACTATGTTAAAATCACAAAGATGCGAGAAGAAGCACAAGAAAGTGTTCACGTTCGACATGCCCATGATGAAGACTCGCCAGACTCACCCACGAGCCAAACAAGCGGTATTATTGATCGCGATGGTGATACAGACGCGGAAAACACTGGTCTCCTTCGCGATAGCATCGATGGCCTCGATCTCGATATACAACCACATGCGCCAGCCAACGAGCGTCGTTAGGGATAAACAACTACTCGATTTAGCGTCCCTGTTTCCTTTCATATCTGAGCCTATATATCATGATTCTATAGGCTGGTTTCTTTATCATACTGAATGAGAGTCGATACAATGACCTCTCTTGTCTTTTGTCATACATGTAATATATCAACGGCCACTGGGGGTTATGGAGGGAATAGAAGTTGGGCTATGTCTCCATCACGTGACGCGCATTAGAACATCAAGGATATCAATATACCCATTATTTCAACCAAGTGTTATCTGCTGCATCAGGAAAAGCTGAGATATAGTCCCTCATGAGTAGATTGAGTGTTGATATTATGTTGAATATGATTCAGGACCCAGAAAAACCTAAGTTTTCAGAGCAGAAATACCTTCTTATGATACAATGGTGATTACCAGAAGTTTAGACGATCATGAGTACTTTAGATGATAGACTACAGGATATGATCTGATGTGATGCATATATGCTGTGTGATATAGCGACCTCGTGATAGGCCGAACATTCATCGTGATGATATTATTTACGTGTACCCATCTGAATTAATACACTTACACCGGGTATGCACAAACCCTAAGCGAACACCAAACACCTAAAAATCCATTCTTACCCAACTGAGCAGCCCGTACTGGATACTTAACCAAGCAGACGAAGGCCATTCTTGGTTTTCTGTCCGGGCTTGACGACACCACTGCCACCCATGGGTCCAAGGCTGGGTTCATATCCACCGCCTCCTCCGTTACCACCGCCATGGCCGCCCTTCTTGTTCTTGTTCTTCTTTCCGTTCTTGTCCTTTACGTTGGCAACTTTGATTTCGGTGTTGGCTTTGCGAACTGTCACAGGGTGACTCTGGATGTATTTGCCGTTCATCTCCTTGGCGGCCTGGAAGAAATCATCGGCATCGCTGAAGCTAACGAAGCCGTAGCCCTTGGATTTGGATGTGCGCTTGTCACGGATCACGCGAGCCTTTTGGACGGACTGCCAACGTGAGAAAGCTTTCAGGAGGGCCTCGTCCGTAGTTTCACCCGCGAGGTTACCGACGAATAGTCGTAGGTGAGAGGGATCCCATTCAAGAAGACTGTCATCCGTCCACTTCTTGCCGCCACCTTCACGGACAACTGTCTTCTTGCGCTCCTGGTTCGCAGCAGTAGCAGCCGCCGCCGCGGCAGATTGACCATCGGTTCGAGTTCCTGCGTACCCAGAGGCCTTGTCCTTGTTGTCTGTAGGAGTACTCGAGTAGGCGCTTTGCCATTGGGCTATCTGGGCGGCCATCTCGGGGTTGTAGTCGCTTCCAGCAGCGCCTGGTGTTGGAAAGGGATTGCTAATCTGCGGCGCTGCGCCATAGCTTTGCGTTTCGTAGCTCTGGGTTCCATAGCCTTGCGCGCTGTAATTCTGAGTACCGTAGCTCTGTTGCTGTTGAGGATACGAATAAGCAGTGCCCGAGCTCACCGCGCCGGGAGCAGTAGTCGGGTAGGAAGAGTATGACGGGCCATACTGCGCTGCGGATGGGCCGCTGGTAGCGGGATAGCTCGAAGGGCCGGAGTATGTCGGCGGGGTGTTGGAGTATGCTGGCTTCGAGACGGACTGAGCCGCAGAGGAGAACGCGGGCTTGAAGCCTAACTTAGAGGCGGGCGGTCTTGGTGGGAGAGAGTTGTTGCTGATGCCTGGAGGAGGAGGGTACGCCATGATGAATACAAGCGGATACGAGGAAGCGGTGTAGTGTTTGCGTGAAAACGTACCTTGAGCCAAATTCTGCTCAAAGTTCCTCTTTCAAGAGATTCCTAGCGTTTGCAGCTTTTTATTGAGAGGGGTTCGACGGTGCGTTGTGACGATGTGACGCGATTTTGATGCGGTAGTGGTTAGTGTATGGAAGAAAATGGATCTTGCGATAGCCTTCTTCGCCTCTCAGCCTCGCTTTCCCATCATCCAGACGGGAATAAATCACGTGATCCAACATAAATCTTTATAACTTTCGTTTCATCATGAGATGACCAGTAACAAGCGCCACAAGTTATTGCAAACGAAATTTACGTACTTTTAAGGTTGTACCAAGTTGAGCTTCATTAACTACCAACAAGAGTGATATGTTTGACAAGTATGCATGTACGTATGTATGGCCAAGCCTTCATTGCATCTGTAACAAACCCCCACGACCTGGAGTGGCTATAGAAATGGGGCACAAGGTAAGACTTCCTAGGCAAGGATGCCATAAATGTTAAGATACTTTACCTAAAGTCTTAAAGCCCAAATATCCAAGTATTTGTGTCAATAGAATTGTGGTGTCATAGCCTGAGTGGGTACTATGTGTGCTTGTCTGGGCAATCCAGTATTCCGTGTTAGAGCCTCTTTTCGGGAATGAATTCCCATGTGCTTGAGTCCGGAAGTATATATGCCTCATGATTTAATAAGATCTTATTCCAAAGACGAAGGATATAGATCTCGAATAAGAATGCGGTACAAAAGGTGCAATTGTGGTAAAACCGAGCCTTCAACAGCCAGGAATCACAATAGTGAGTATTGCTGGGCTACTTCTTGATCTGTTATGAATAACGGAAATTGAAGCAGTAGGCATGATAACCACAGTCTTCATGTCAGAGTGGGGGTAGTATTGTTTTATTGACGCATCCGGGTATAGCCAGTTCTGGAATTCGATAATAATAAAAAAAGAGCTCACCCGCACCTATTGAGTCACTGGATGAATGTCCGAATAGTTAATCTCCGTCGAACATGGGATTAAGGAAGAATGGATGAATTGATCCGTCCTCGAGAAGCCTGGAGCGGTAGAATTGGACGGCTAATATGAAGCGAGGCAGATGGAGCCTGAAACATTACTTTTTATTCCGACGTCAAATGTTACTTGCATCTCCGATATGGATTTCGCTTCTTGATGAACCGAATCAAAAGGATTTCGTTGTTACCAAGCGTGGCATGAATATTTTGTCTTATTGCCGCTTGAATTGTTCGGCTGCTGAGGGAGACTGAAGCATCCTGAAGCGCGTTTCGCTTGGCCATCCTCATGCTTAAATCTGCCTGTCTCATAATAGTACTCTTGGCTGTTTCGTCATGAGCGACTTCGGACCTTCATGAGGCTGTCTGTCGGTTCGGCGCTTATACCGCGCGGTGGTTCTGTTGACGGGTTAATTTCCGGTGGAGCATCTCAGTTAGGCTGGGCTCATGAACTGGGCTGAGAGTGCACCTGGCAACCTGGGTTGGTTGAGAGTACACCTGGAGCATTTGCGGCCTTTTTCTTTGGGATTCTCCGTATCCGCCTTCGGGGCTGTCGGTACGGATTTGCGAAGGCTAAGGCGCGTTGGGGTCGGGCTACTGTCCGATAGAGAAGTCAATTGGCACGGCAGTGATTACACGGGCCCGGAAGATGTGGGTCCCAACACTCGGACAGCATTGTAGAAAGAAACGCTGGGCTGGGTTAGAGGTTATCCCAACAAGCACAGGCTTGGAGAAGAAACTGAGACTGGGAGTTGTTGATGCCGCGCATGGCTTAGGTTTGAGACCTGATTGCTGGAATAGTGAGGCGAGACGGAAGCAACGGAAGGCAAAATCCTAACTAATATGCGGCGAGCTTTGTCCGAGATTTGTGTTGCTTGTGTCACGGTTTCAAAAATCTTGGTAAGCTTGGGGTTCATCTTGGGGGTAAGACCGCAGCAGCACCGCAAAGTCGTCATAACGTTGGAACTGAGGGGCGTAGAGAGGAGACCTAGAGGGGTAACGCTGCAGGGCGCTAGTTACTATGGTACATGTAACTACCGCCAAAACGTTCTGAGGGAAAATCCATCTCTGGAACTTGGTGTCCGTAAATGATGGACCCTTGGTAACTGCTATTGGTCAACCAGCAGCTACAGGTCCATGCTGTTGACCAGGGAGTGGAGGGGCATCACCTCAGTCATGATGATGATGGCTGCTGAGGAATCGAAGCAAAGTTTGTTTGTATTGGTAGCTGTAGTGCTTGCAGGACATAGTAGATGAGTAGATTGACTTAGTAACGATGATTAAGATGAGTGAAAGACAGCCTAGATGCCACAATCACTCACACAATCATGAATCCCAAAATGATAACGCTGATGTAAATGGAAAGAAAGAAAGAAGAACAAAAAACACCTATCGTCTCAGTATCAATCTCGGCCGCACCGTAGTGATGATGACGATGAAAGAGTTGGGAGAGACCCGCCAATCAAGGCCGAAGCTCCACCCATCTTGGCGTTATGCCTGACCAGGTCAATTGTATTGGATTAAGCGTTTTGAAGCGCATTGCGTCGCGTTGCTTAGTTGAGCAAAAAGGCAAAGCAAGCGGTAGGAGAGGGAGAAAAAGGTGGGCATGCATCCAGTTCCAGCTCAGACAGGAGGTGGATGCGGACAAGGTACCGAGCGCCCAACTTTAGCACGGGTGTGACAACATTCATCAACAAGTATATTTCTCTACAACTTTGCATCTCTTCCCACCTTCTCCTCTTCTTTTTCTTTCTCTCTTTCATACATCCTCACCAACCTCACCCTGTACCTACTACTACCCGATCGCATACTATAGCCCATCATGTCTGGCCCTGTGTAAGTTCAAGCTTAAGCTCCCCTCATCGCATACCTCATACCTCATCTCTTGAACATTTTACCCCACCACCCCGCCGCGATTTCATGGTGATGCTCTCATGTTCTCATTCTCCGCGAGCTCCGGTTGCTGGCCTAGAGAATGAAGCAATCGCCAATCTGAACATGCGCATGGAGTGATATGGGAAAATGCTCATTTTTTCTTGTTTCCTTTCCTCTCTGACCATGGCTCATGCTCTCGAGGCAGAGCTCGTCTCGCTCATCTCAACCTGGGTGCTCCTCAACAACACAATCCCTCTACCTCACCCTTAAGCTCTGCTACGACTCAAAATGCGACGAATGCTGACAATGTGGGAAGTGCGGATCTGGGCCTCATCGGCCTCGCTGTCATGTAAGTTTAAAAACCCAAACCAAACATCTGGCGCTGCCAGCAACAGCTCATACTCACATGCTGCACAGGGGACAGAACCTTATTCTGAACATGGCTGACAACGGCTTCACCATTTGCGCTTACAACCGAACCGTTGCCAAGGTCGACCGATTCCTGGAGAATGAGGCCAAGGGCAAGTCCATTGTCGGTGCCAAGGACGACAAGGAGTTCATCAGCAAGCTCAAGTCTCCTCGCCGTATTATGCTCCTGGTCCAGGCTGGCCAGGCTGTCGACGACTGGATTGAGAAGCTTCTGCCCCTTCTTGACGCCGGCGATATCATCATCGACGGTGGTAACTCTCACTTCCCCGACTCCAACCGCCGCACCAAGTATCTTGCTGGCAAGAACATCCGCTTCGTCGGTTCTGGTGTCTCTGGTGGTGAGGAAGGTGCCCGATATGGCCCCTCTCTCATGCCCGGTGGTAACGAGGAGGCCTGGCCTTACATCAAGGACATTTTCCAGAGCATCGCCGCCAAGAGCGACGGCGAGGCCTGCTGTGAGTGGGTTGGCGACGAGGGTGCTGGTCACTACGTCAAGATGGTCCACAACGGTATTGAGTACGGTGATATGCAGCTCATCTGCGAGGTGAGAAGAGCCCGAGACCCAACAATTCGTACAGCATGAACTAATTTATCAATTTATAGGCTTACGACATCATGAAGCGTGGTCTCGGCCTCTCTAGCAAGGAGATTGGTGACGTCCTCGCCAAGTGGAACAAGGGTGTCCTGGACTCTTTCCTGATTGAGATCACCCGCGATATCATGTACTTCAACGACGACGATGGCACTGCCCTCGTTGAGAAGATCCTCGACAAGGCTGGCCAGAAAGGTACCGGCAAGTGGACCGCTGTCAACGCTCTTGACCTCGGCCAGCCCGTGACCCTCATCGCTGAAGCTGTCCTTGCTCGATGCTTGTCTGCTATCAAGGACGAGCGCGCCACCGCCTCCACCAAGCTTGAGTTCGTCAGCCGAACTACCAAGTTCGAGGGTGATAAGGAGCAGTTCCTCGAGGACCTCGAGCAGGCTCTGTACGCCTCCAAGATTATCTCTTACGCCCAGGGCTTCATGCTCATGCAGGAGGCTGCCCGCGAGTTCAACTGGAAGCTCAACAAGCCTTCCATCGCCCTCATGTGGCGAGGTGGCTGCATCATCCGATCCGTCTTCCTCAAGGACATCACCCACGCCTACCGCACCCAGCCTGACCTCCAGAACCTTCTGTTCGACGACTTCTTCAACAAGGCCATCCACAAGGCTCAGCCCGGCTGGCGAGACGTTGTCTCCAAGGCTGCCCTCCTTGGTATCCCCACACCCGCCTTCTCTACCGCCCTGTCTTGGTTCGACGGTTACCGCACCAAGGACCTCCCTGCCAACCTTCTCCAGGCTCAGCGTGACTACTTCGGTGCACACACCTTCCGCATCAAGCCCGAGCACGCTAGCGACAAGTACCCCAACGGCCAGGACATTCACGTCAACTGGACCGGCCGTGGTGGTAACGTGTCTGCCTCTACTTACCAGGCTTAAACGGCTCATCGAGGCAAAGAGTTGGAATTATGATTGGTTAAAGAATGAATACCATCGAGCCAAACGAAGCTCGACAGCGGCGCTTTATTAAAAACCTGTGCTCAGGTACACAGAACCTGTTAACGCTGCGAGGATAATGATGAATGGGCTGGTATGGATTTAGAAAGCTCAACTGATGAAAATTCGGTTTCGCGTTTGGACCGGATCAGAAGCATAAAAATAAAAATAAATAATATTTTCCCAACAAAGGCTTGAACAAGTATAAGTGAAATCGTAGTGACAAAGCTAGGTTAATACGCAGTCAACCTTGAAAGATGTGAAGTTGCTCCACCTCAGTGCGATGAGACCAATGTTTGTTAAGCATGATAATTGATAGCACTCTTCATGTAGAGAAATACTATGCCCCTAGCATTATTGTTAGCATATTCGTTCATTACCAAAAAAATCGTTAGCATTTCTGTTCTCAGTCGTTTCTTACTCCTATGAACGCGAGAGTGGTAAGACCCGCTTTTATATATACAAGAACACATTTCTGATTGGTCATCTGTGTCTTCGCAGCCTTGTCGCGAGAAGTTTGGAGCCGCGCAAGGGCATCCATTCAATTCTAACAACTCCATCGCATATCATATCGCTGATTGCGCCACGCCATTCCCTGACCTCTTCTAAGTCAATCATCCCATCGCCGCATCCACAAGCTCGATGCTTATAAAAGCGCAGCTTTAACCATAATCAATCGCGTAATTAGAGCCACCAACACGCCATCAGTCCATCGCGACGCTTGCCCAGCATGGCTCAACCAGATCCTAGCCAGGGCGTCCCCCAGGACCTTGTATGTTTTTCATCCACGCGCAACAACAGAATCTCGTCGCAATGTGACGCTTACAGTTCATCATTATAGATGCCCCATGTCCATCTTATCTCTTCGTTTCGATACCCCGCGATGCCTCGACTTGACCTGAACGAGGTTGCCAAATGGCTTATGGCCGCACCTCAAGTCGCGCGAGACAGGGCACCCTTTTTCTGGACATATCTTGATAAGCCTGCAGATGGCACAATACTCTTGACTTGGCAGCCTTTGCAACGCCTGGGAACCAACTTCGCTACCGATGGATATGTTTGGGCGCCTCCAGAGCAAGTCTACAAGCATGACCTTGGTAATGGACTGGTAAGATCAAGTGGAAAGAAGGATAAAAATGATATGCTGAACTAAATCTGTTTAGATGCTCGAGATTTACTACCAAAAGGCCGGTTACTTCCCCGGCGAGCAATACGCCCTCCACGCCCGCAGACGATGTCGATTAGTCCCCATCCCTGGCCACCCCAACCCTCCTCAACCAGACGTTGGCCTTTTCATTGTACACTATGGACCTGCCGAACCCAACGACAGAGTTCCTGTCTCCATGATTCCGTTCGATGAGAGAGTCAACAGCATCATGCAGCAACGTCACTTTTTGCAGCGCGCCGGTCAGATTCGCCGCAAGGAGTTCATGCTGTCAGATCGAGTAAACTGGCCCACACTGCCAGACCTCACACGCCAACCAGTGCCTCCCCAGATGGCCCCTCGAGGTGTTCCTCAACAAATGGCATACCCGGCACAACCTGCACCAGGTCCTCCTGCCAAGCGAGCGAGACATGCGGCGAGTCAAGGTGGTCAGGCTCCTCTGCCAGGAATGCCTCAGCTAGATGCTGCTTTTGACGATGAGGAAGATGTCTCTCGAGGCGACATGTTTGATCATCTCACACCGAGAGAGATTTCAATGAGCCGATACCAACAGAACCATGAGTGGATGGAGGAAATCCTCTCGTCTCCTTACCGTATAAGCCAGATTACCCCTGCCGATCTCAACCTTGGATTTAAGGGCGAGTTGGCTTCTTTGACAGAAGGAATTTTCCCTGCTCAAGGAGTGGAAGCCTTCAGCTCCGTACCTGAAAAGCCATACATTGGCCGCCTGGACCCTAATAAGGCCGAAGAGTTCCGAAAGCGAGTTCAGAACCACGTTGAGTCTACCAAGGCCGAGATCGAGAAGATGCAGGCCGATCATGCCGCGGCTCTGGCAAAGTTCAAGGAGAACTCCATTCTCGACACAAAGGAGAAGGAGCTCCGAAACGTTGTAGAGGGTACAGGTACCGAGATTTGGCGAATTGACGGTAAGGTTGACCCTCATGATGAGGATACTACTCCTCGACCCGTCAGCACAAAAACAGTCGAACAGATAGTATCTGAGGTTGAAAATGCTACTGGCAAGAAGGTCGATACCAAGCCGACGGTGTCTCGTGTTCAAGATGGAGGTTACGAGCCACCAGCACCAGAGCCCGTTCAGGCTACTCCTTCACAACTATCTCGTCAGGCTTCGCAGTCTGGCTCACAAAACAGTGGCATTATGATTGGTGAGTCTGATATCGATATGGGTGGCACTGCTGCTGGATTGCTCGATCAGATGCACACTGGCATCTCTACTACTTCTACCCCCCTGAACAACTTTGGAACCCCTCAAAATCAATTGCCAGGGATCCAGTCTGGAGCCGGAACTCCTTCCAACGCCAATGCTACAGCTGGTCTTGGCGGTGATGTGACAATGGGGGGAACTCAAGGTCCAAAGGATCACACCACTACAGCGCCTGATCAAGGAACTGGCAGTGGGGACTGGGTGGTTGTGCCTAAGGATGGCACATCAAATGAACAAGCCCACCAAGGACCTGGCTCAGGCGCCGCATCTGTCAACGCAAATACTCCCACCGCCCCAGGTATCGATGCAGCCAAGTCAGTAGCCAAGACTGCCTCTGCCGGCGCCACACCAGCAGCTGGAACACCAGGTGGCTCTGTCTCTTTTGACCAGAATGACTTCAGCTCCCTCGGTGATCTCGACACAGCAGGCGATGCACTCGCCTTTGACGGTCCAACTCTGGACGGTTCAGCCGGTGAACTGGGTGAGGGCCTGGATCTCAGCATGGATATGGATGACTCAGCATTCGGCGACGCCATCCATGGCGTTGAATCATCTGGAACCCCCGGGGGTCAAGATATGTAAAACAGATCTCTGGCGAGCGGGAAGATGAGATTTGATGAAAAGGGGGGGCAGTTACTGAAAGACGGGAAATGGTTCTCAAGACGTCGGAGAATGGCGCGTCTTTGTTATCATAGGAGTTTCTTCCTTTTGCTTTATACTGGGTGATCTCTGGACTTGTGTTTTTTTTAGAACTTTTGGGGGTATTTATCTTACATCACCAAGGATAGGTGTAGTATGTCGAGCTATGCTGCCTATGGGATGTAGAAATAGCTTGTAGATTAGTAGCAAGTAAAATTTGAAGTGGCATAATCACCATGATACATTTTTTCTGTTGGCGTTCTGTTTAAAATCGGTAGTTACGTGTTAGGTCAGGGCAACAGTCACTGAAAGGTCGTTATAATCGAGTTGTCTTAACTGGCCGAGTGTATTATCATACATATAACAAGGGCTTTTCTATCTTCTATGCTGTGACAAGATCCCAATCACACCTCAACAAAACAAACTTTAGCCAAAACTCCAATCCCATCCCACGGATATCCATACAAAGTCCAGTACAAACGAAAAGTAATCTAGTCAGTGCTGTCTCTCACATCAAGGCATATTATTCCGTATATTGTCGTATACACTTGTCGGATACTTCAGAAGGTTATTGACTTTCTCGAGGGTACCCAGTGTGCGCCTCACACCGGCAACGATACTCAGGGATCCTGTCTTATCACCGCTTGCCTCCCAAAAGAAGGCGCCGGCAAGATTTCGTTGGTTAATGTAGCCAGCCTTGGCCTGGCCTGACTTGACATCCTCATAAGTCACGAGTTCTCGCTGCTTGTTATCATAGCTGTATGTAGCTATGAGGTCTGCGCTGTAAGTAACTTTGGCACCAGATTTGGGCAGTTCCCAGTAACGATAAGTTCCCTCTGAGTCACCGCCAACCCCATTGTAAGGTTTACCAAGTCCGGCAGTATTCTTGAATGAACGGCCGTAGAGTGGCATTCCCATGAGGATCTTGTTAGGAGAAACCCCAGCGGCGAGGTAGTCGTTGATAGTCTGGTCGGTGCCAAGTTTTGTTGAGAGAGGATTCTTTTTGGAAACGAACACATTGGCCTGGTGACCGGTAGTAGTATCCCAGGACCCAGAATAATCGTAAGCCATAAGGTGCCAGGCATCAACCCATGGGTTCATCCCTTTGAGGTCCATAGTGTTATAGGTGCTGGAAGCAGCTGATGTGGCGACAGTGAGCATGAAATGATAGTTAAGCTTGTTGGCTTGTGAGTACCGATCAAGGGCTCTCCGGAGCTCTCCGAGGATCAAGACGTAGTTTCGGGCTTCCTGGGAATTTTGAGGATACTCCCAGTCTACATCAATTCCGTCGAAGCCCCAGTCAGTGATCAACTTGACGGCGGAGGAAATGAAGTTTTTGCGACGGGCCTGTGTGCTCACACCAAGGGTGAGATTTGCACTGTTGGTCCAACCTCCGATTGATAGGAGCACCTGTTCATACATCTTAGCATCTTCACGTGGGCTTGTTGAGACTTTGGTAGTAGAATCACCTTTAAATTGCGGTTCTTCTTCTTAAGAATGTACAGCTGCTTAACACATCCATAAACGTTCTTTCCACCCCCAGAATCACCCGAATAAAGTCTTCCAGTATCTGCATGAGCATCTGATGAGTATCTATTGCTTTGTTAGCTGAAATCCTGTAATCGAGAACATTGTAACATACACAGCTCCACTGTTAGGGTTCACCTTGGCAAAGGAGTAGAGGACATGTGTGATCTCCTTTACCGGAAGGTTTTGGGGCTGGAAGTCCGCCCCATAGGTACCCCTGGTTCTTCATTATTAGCACCCGCTAATCCCCCAGAGCCATGGTAGAACTCACCAGTTCGTGAAGTAGAGGATATTTCGCTTTCCAACACCCCGAGCCTCTAGGCGAGTGGGAGCGTTGTTGGTGTCATTGTCATCAAAATCACCGCCGAAGTAGTTCTTAGCAGCGCCATCAGCCTGGTTGTTGGTGGGCTTTGTAGGAGTATTCTCAGATTCATCATCATCCTCAGGGGTGCCCAAGTTTGGGAAATCTTCGGGGTTGTAACCACCATCGTCCTCTTCGTCGAAGAACTCGTTGTCTACAGTTTCTTCCTCACGCTTGAGGAGCTCAGGTCCGGAGGACATCGCAGCATCATTGCTGGCAGCCCTCTGATCAGCACCGGGGATGGCAGTTTGCTGAGAAGCATCTTGGTCATCGTTATCTGTTGAGCGAGTGTTATACTTGGACGGCCATGGGTTGATTGGCGAGATGAACTCGGGGACCGTGTCTCTAGGGACATCACTGGAGGCCTGGGATGGTTGAGGCTTGCGGAAGGGCGACCTGGGAGGGATGAAGGTAGGCAGCTTGTCGCTGTTGGCGCTGTTGTCCTGAACCTTCGCGACTTTCTTCTTGTCAACAGACTCGATAGAGACAGACTTCTCGGTGCCAGCTTGTGCCTTATCCTTGGTATCCTTAGTCGACTTCTGCCTAAATACCTTTGCGACAAAAGGCATCCTGGGCGGGATGAACTCGGGAACGATAGATTCCTGGGGGTCGTTTGAAGCAGATGCTTTGGTAGTAGCCTGGTGAACTTTGGTGTTAGGGTCGAGCGCCCAAGGCATCTTGGGGGGGATGAATTGTGGTGCGGCGGTTTGTTCTGCTTCACGGCGAACAGTTGTTGTCATCTTGGTCTTGTCACCATGTGTATGCTCGATATGGCCATGAAGATGCTGGTGCCTGGGCTCCACGGCAGGGACAGCGAAAGCTGATTGCACCAGGACGGGCACGATAAGGATGAGTTGTTTGAGCATATCTGATATACAGATATTTGTCCGTAGTGAAAGAGGCCCGTGGGTGTAAACGTACTCAGACTTAGGGAAGCCTAGACGATGGATAGTTTGGGCAAATCGAGTCAAGTTGGCAAGTATAAGTGCTTCTTATAATGACGAACTGTTTGTAAAGGAGTGACACCCTCGTGATGTGTGAGATAGCGTTTAACACTGGTTCAAGGGGTCCAACTGTCTTGCGAAGGAGCTTAAGCTGAGACAAGATGCTGGAGTCGGGCTGGTTATGAGACAAAAGCTAGGGCGACGGAACCGGAAGCTAGTCTATGGAGCACTATACTTTAAAGAATGAAATGAAGTCAAGGAACGAATGACGTTGGTTGAGTAGTGATGAAAAAGGAATGGCTTGATAGTGAGGTCAACTGGGAGAGGAGAGGAGCCAAGGACTGAGAGCCGGGAATCGAGGCAAATTTATGACATTGAACATGATGGAGGGACGCCACTCGATCAATGTCGTCTTTCTCTCAAAAGACGATCCTGAAAGAGTATAGTATCTCGACGAAAGCGTAGCTTGGCCGCGTGTCGGTCTAAAGAGACGTCCAAGCATGCTACGGAAAGCAACGCTGGCCTTCACTCAGGACGGTGCTGTTCTCGACTGGGAATGCCCTGGTGCCGAATTAGACATCAAGAGCAGATTAATAGAGCCTATCGAGCGCCACAGGTCCCTAAAACGTTGATTTGGTATGTCTTGGGACCTCAAGGAGGAATGCGCTTAGTGTCTGGAACAACTGGTTCAGGGCACTAAAGAGGTTTGGGCGGAGTTTACGACATGGTGGTGGCTGTTGATCTCTTCAAGTGGGCCATTTTTGAATTGCAAAGCCAGCATGATGGAGTATACGAGAGTTTTGGGGCTTGGAAAGATACTGAAGGCGTGAAGCTCATGATGTGGTTGTTAGTGGATGGTGGTGATGATGAAGGGTTAGAGTTTAGCGGCCGAATGGTGTCGGGACGGGACCTGGCAGATGTTCCTGCGTAGGGCTCCCTCGTTCTGTTCCTGGTCCAGTTATGTCACCCTCTCTACGGAGTAGACCTAACCAATATGACCATGTTATCCTACCTGCTGACTTGGTTTGAAACTCATCACTAAGCCACATGTAGTTTCAATATATTGAATCAAACAAGGGAGAAACATCAATTAACCTAATCCCTGGGTTACGCTCAAATAACCCTCTATTGTAAGGGGACTTCCCTACCTCCCAAAGACATGACGCCGTTCCCGAAATGTCTTAGTCTTCACCTTACGCTCCCTCCCGCTTCTCAAGGGCGCAAAGACCCTTCAATGATTCACAACTGCAACTCCATTGTCTTGAATTCCAACAAAATAATTATGAAATAAATCAACGGCTATAATATCAGGGGTCTAGATCATGATCCAGAATATCGACGTTAGCAAAGGCGTCGCCGAGACTCATTCTGGGCTCATCAACGGATAAATCGGTTTAACATGTGTTCTCTAGATCATCGGATAACGTCAAAGCTTTGATGATTTGAAATAAACATTTTGCGGTCACTCACTCTTGTTCCTTATTCATACTCTTTGGGTAGAAAGGCGGTGACTAAATATTGCGATATTGGCTAACCCTCCCTAGTACTAGTTAAACGAGTGAGGTTATCGCCATGCCCTTGAATGGCGTTCCAATTACCAACTTACATTCCAGTCGGTGGAAAACTCGATTGATGATCCCTTCCCAAGACCCGTTTGCATCGAAAACTCTGCAGTCCATCTCTTGATCTAAGACATTGATTATGTTCTATGAATCCCTGATGTCTTTTAGTGTTGAATGGATTAACCTCTTGCCATCAGAGGCATCAAGCGCATCCTGTCAACCATAGTCTGGGACAATCGATAAGAATAGCAGACATCATATGACTGAAATCTGACGCACTATGTTATTTTGGTTAGATCGCCAGATGAATGAATGTTTGACAATCCTTTGATGACAAAGGCAAGATATATGCCTAGGGTTCAAGAGGGCAATAACTCATTGCGGGTCATGGCCCTGTATATTGACCCCTTTTTCTCTCTGAGGTCATACATGAGTTTAATGTAGCAATGTTCTCAAGTCGAAATATATCTACCATCACATGGCTTCTAAGAACCAACATGCAGTCGCTTAGCATAAAATATCAAAGGTGGGCCGATTTGTTATAAGGCTATTAGGAGCATCAAAACGCCGACCTCTCTTTTCAAGTCTATGAAAGTATTTAGAGAATACGTCGGCCATCCTTTTGCTCTGAATATTTCAGGTTTCTCGTCATGCTAGCTCACCCATTTAGCCAGATATCATAATTACACTGTTGCCATAGACTTGGATCACATGACATCCAAGAACTCCCGTCCAGACGTTTCATATTTATCATAAACTTATTAAATTAAAGGCAGACAACATCATCGTAGGTTTACCAAACTTCATGACTAAGAATAGTTGAAATAATTATATGTTTAGCTCAGAGTTATAATAAACGTCCTTAAACAAATCGGTCACCATTATACTGTCAATTCCCATATCAATCTCTCCTCTGCTGACATCCATCTTGAGGAGGTACCAAGATGAGCCAGAAATTTCCGAAATGGTACAACTAAAGCCATTGGCGGGATCATGGCAAATATTAACCTTGTCACTCTGGAAGCCCATCTACACTCCGAGCTTTGGTCTTCTCGATGCTATTATTTGTCAACCAACTTATCCAAGAATTCCCTTATCTGAGGGTCACATCGAGAACTTCGTTTATAAAACCTCGTATAAATTAGACATCTGATACGTTGGGCAGCAAGGCTGAAAGGCTGATTACCTTATTCGGTTATGAGTGCGAAGAATGAGTCCCGTGATGTTGGTTGCATGCCACTCTACTCAAACCTGCGCCTCAATTTTTACGCCCGAGATAAACCCAGAATGGCAGCTCGCTAATACCAGGCTCTCAAAACACGAACCAATCCGGAGTTATCTCTTTCCCCCGGATCTAAGCCACCTCCGATCCGCTCCGAGCGGGTCCGCCCGGGACACTCTTCTGCCGTCTTCCTTCGCCGATCTGAAACCGGTCAACGGGCCTCTGGCCTGTTTGATTGATTAACGTGATTTCTATCGAGGCTGAGCGAAATTCTAGTTCTATATCCTAGTCTTCTTAATTGATCTCATGACGCTGTTATGCGTTGCTCGAAGCCGAGGATGGGGAGTCGGGCTCTCATGAGCAAGGCACCCTTGCTTGGGGGCTGAAGAATGAACTCTTGGCAGTCAGCGTTCAGGACAATTCAACAATTCATAAACAAGCTTGACCCGCCGCTGAACGCTCAATGACATTGCGTGCATAGGGGTTAAAATAAAGAACTGACTGTTAACATTCTCGCTTACACTTATATCTCCCCTACCAACACCAATTCCATCTTGACAACTTCACCACCTCAAGATTCTCATGAATCCAGAGTTTTCCGCCCGGTTCATAAGGGTGGCCGTTCTTCTCAAGTCTCGCAAGACTACGCTGTCGGTATCCGGCGGCGGCGCAAAACCGCCTTAATGGGGCTGGTACACCACGGTCTAGATCTGTTCAACTATGATCAGAAGAGCTGCTCTACCCAAGTTCTGATCACCGACAAGGATACTCCATCTAACATTGAATATGATGAGTATGTTGTCTATAAGCGGTCAGAGGATGAGCCTGGATCTTCCCCCACGCAGCACGATCCCTGGGCGAGCGATGACGATCATATTACCCATCATTTTACTCGCGATGATGCTTCTGGGACTGCTCTCTTTGATTTAGCATTTCGGCGGGGATATATGCTCGATCGCGAAGTACGTCTAGCCATTGAAATCCCGCCTCAGTATACTAACCGTACAAAGGGCACTTTTCGAAAAGCGGATGACGATGAGGCACCATCAGCTGGTATGGAAGGCCGAATCCGCCGAGTGTAAGTTTCTTGATAGCTCGTTTTCAAGAATCGAAGTCTAATGTGTACAGAATTTGCTTCAAACGTAAAACTATCTACGATGGTGGTCGTGACATTCTAAGCATGACGGTTGATGACCTCGCTGCGATGAATCTTCACCCTGCTACGTTGCAATACTCAACCCGTACCACGACAGAATCCAGATTCTGGTCAAAAGACAAGTCTCAGCTGAGTTAGTCAATCTTAGCACCATAATTAAAGCTGTAGCTAACAGAATAGGCATTATTCTCGCGTTCTCCGAGATGCCAAAGACGCCCTGCGACTTTCTCTCCATGACTTATGATGTCCGAGAGCGTTCTGCAACAATCCTAGTCCGACAATCATGGGAGCCAAGAAGGCATAATCTCGACGACTTAGATGAATATGATCATCGTCTGGAGTCATGCAGAACCCATTGGGCTCACCCCCTCATCATGCCTGTTGTCCTTCTTCAAGTACAGTTCATGCGATGTGAAGAAGCTGTTATCGAGAACAACTCCAACGTGGCTCATCTTGAGTACGATGTCAGCAACATTGCTGGTTTCGATTCATCAGAGACTGGGAAACGTCTTAGTAGGACTTTCAGCAATGGCAAAGATGGGGAGAGGATTGCCTGGGGTCCAAGCACTATGACCAAGCTCATGAAGAGGGCACACGAAGTACTCAAGGATACAATCAAATTGCTTGATACTATCCGCTGGATGGAGAGAGCTATCAAAGTCTTAATCCTGGCTGGAGATGAGTTGAACGACCGAACGGGAAACTATTCCAACTATTCCAGCTTTGGCCAAGACCTTAGTATGCTGAGTCCCATGGTCATCGACCCTTCAGGAGGCCCTCCCCCTGTGAGTCCTGTTCTACCACCCAGGGATCTTCCTAAACTTCGACTGCCTGATGAAGTCACGGAAGGTGACTCTCTGGGGCCTCATTGGCATGAGATCAGGCAATATCTAGATGGATTATTGCGTCTTTGCATGGGTCTTGAAACGGATAGACGCATGTCGGAGGCTAGATGCCGTGCCCAAATCGATATGGTAAGTGGTAACTAGGAGTCAGATCACATATTATTTGCTAAAATACTATAGATCTACAGTAAGATGGCCCAGGAAGACAACATTCTAAATGCTCGAATGGCCGTGGCCTCCTCCCGCGACAGTTCTTCAATGAAGGCCCTGGCCGTGATAACCGCCATCTTCCTGCCAGGCGAATTTCTCGGAACTCTCTTCGGCATGTCCATGTTTGACTGGCTCGGCCCTGATGAGGAAGATGGCGACAGTAGTTCTGGTCCAATGGACGAAGCAGCAAAGGTCAACCGTTTCGGACAATCGTTTTGGTACTACTGGGCGACAGCTATTCCACTGACTCTTCTGATCCTGTTCGTCTGGCGAGCATGGTGGGTTACCCAGGACCGGTATTTCAGGCGCCATCTTTCTCAGGAACTCAGCGAGGAACGATACTGGACCGCCGATGGCAAGCCGCGCATATTGGAGCGTAGTTTCATCTGGGATTTCTTCTATCTTTCTGCTAGACGTGATGAGAAACCACGAATGTCGGAAGAGTTGGCTGAGCTTGAGACTATCGACTCTGGGACGAAGGAAGGGTACGATGGGGGCTTGCCTCGAGTTACAAGTATGAGACAGAGACAGATCTTGGAGACAAGGAAATGGAGTCTTCATCAGAGGGGGACGAATGTGACTGTTTAGATGTATATGATGTATATGGGAAATTCATGTGTTGGTCAGCGAGTTTTGCATAGTCACTATTCAGAACTTTTATGGTTTGAAGATACAGGTTATGGTTTATGTGTCTCATGAATATCTGCATCAATCGTACAGAGAGTTTTGTCATTACTATTATTGGGTATCTTTGTCTTTTTTCAATATAAGTCCTCGTCTAAGAAGCTTGAGAACTGCTCCGACTTGTGTCATCTCCCACAGATTCATCCGTTTCTTCCTCCTCACTAATAACACCGAGCTCCATCTTACAGCCCGAGCAACTGGACTTGTCACTTTCTTCCTTTACCTCTCTCTCTTCCTGGATTTTCCTTAACGCCTGCCTTACGTCTTCAATGCTTTTCCTCGCTTTGGCGAATCTATCGTCCATTTTGACGCATTTGTTGCACTTTCTTTGTAATTTTCGTGATGTTGGTACATGGGGCTTTTTAATCACACAATCGTGATCAATCTTTTCTGAATGATAGTCTTCGGAGATTTGACATTTCTTGACGCAGAGGCCCCATCTCTCATGTGTGCATGAGAAGACAACTCGACCGTAGAGACACATAATAGTGGCTTTTGTGTGGTGTGAAGAGTGATGGCAACGATGAAGAATTCAAATGTTAAAAAAGAGTAGTTTAGTAAGGAATCGAGCATTTTATCCTTTTTTATAATAGCCTTTGAAAAAAAAATTGAATCAGTCTTGTGTTCACAGTTTCTTTGTTTTTGTTTATTGAATATAATGGAGTAACACGCATGAACAACAAGTTATGTGTGGCGGATGGGGACCGAAGTTAAATATGTTCAATGCAGGATGACTGCGTGATATCATTTTCTTGAAATCACAAATGAACTAAGGAACGTGATTTTATTAAAAATTAATCTATTCGGCGAGCGTCCGTGAGCTTCAAGGATTGTTGTTTCAAGTTTTGTATACATTACATGCACGCTTTGGTCTTAGTAAAGTTTATATCCTACAGATTGCCTATTAATACGAACAATAAAGGACTGTTGCGTCTTATTACAAAATTTGCTCACTATCTTCAGCTCTTTCAGATCAGAAACAAAGAAACTTAAAAATAGTATGACTGAACCTACCCTTCCAACATCCCGCTGTTCAATACCTCTCGAAAGTCTCTCGCCCAGGATACCTTGCCATTGGCTTTTTCCCCGACATGTGGAACGTTAACTCCGATTCTTTTCAGCGTCTTTAATAAAGAAGATTCTTCGTCATCCGATATGACAACTCCCCCCGTGAGTAAACACTCCATATCCGTTGTTGAGTCCCCAAAGTAAATCGCCCTTTCGTCTTTGTCTTTAATGGTGTGATCTAGGGCTTTTCTCTTCTCACAGGCGTTTGTCATTCTCCCGTTGAGAAACTCTGGCCCTGTGATACTTCCATCCAAAGCCGGCTCATTGGCGATTACCTCAAGTGTATGTGGTAAAAGGACTCCTCTTAGAAAAGCACGAGACCAGTTCACCGATATGACACTCACACTCCAATCTCTTTCTTTTGCAAGTCTCATAACATCTGCGAATCCATCTCTGATCTTGATCCTTCCGGCTTTGACAGCATCGGCACCAGCTTGCGACAGCGTCTCAGCATCGAGACCATTGAAGATGCGTGACTCGGCAATGCGCTCCAGAGACGCCTCTTCCACTTCTTTCATCCCCGATAAGAACTTTGTTTCGTCGTCCACACATGTCCGCGTAACTTCTGGTGATGGGTGGTTGTCTTTGTAGTGTCTATAATCGGCGACATAAGATTGAACCACTTGGTTCCATGAAGCCTGGAGATCATGCCCAAATTTATTTCTCTGTATTTCGATAGCTGAGCGAGCAAGCTCTCCAATTGTGTCTTGCTGGGTGATTGTGCCGTCAAAGTCGAATACCAGATGCATATTGTGGCAGGTATAATAGCTAGCAGACGAAGTCTTGGGATGAGGTTGTAAGCGGGGTTGCCGGTATCCAACACGAAGAAGATATGTAATGATTGTAAGCATCTGAGCCAAGAGACACCTCCCACTCTTGAACGGCAGCTGATCTAATCTTATGGCTTTTTGGCCAGTTTAGAGTCTATTAGTTATTGCGGGGAAGCTCATTACGTAGTTAGTTATGCTCCAAATAGTGTGAGGGTGGATCATGATAACCGAGTGAGAGTAGCTCAGCCAGTATACGGTATACCCAAAGCAAGACTCAAACAATTCGCTAAATAATTCATTACATCTGGTAATCTATGAGACTAAAAGGGTATCACGCTCTAAAAACCCTATCCTTTTCCAACACCGCATTAAATAATAACCTCTGTTTGCTGTTCTTGAATAAAATTATATCCCCCTCTGATCATCCTGTCCCCTTTAGGTGTTTCCCGACCAAGATATCAGGATACCGGCAACACGTCCTCCATCTCCTCGTCGTCCTCGTCATCCTCGTCTTCGTTAATAGGTTGAGCAGCAGCCGCTTGAGCCTCGTTGTAAGCTTTGATCAAACTGTAGTGGTTGGCGAATGGACCACTCTTATTGAGCTCAGCAATGCCCTCGAGTGCCTGTCTCAAGTACTGCTCGGGCTGTTCAAGCTTTTGGCGCAAGGCTTTCATAGACCAATACTGATACTGGCGAAAGCACTGAAAGATGCGATCCAGAAGCTGATCCATTGGAATACGGGCAGCCTTGAAGACCTCGCCCTTCTTTGGCTTGGCGGCGGTAGCGTTGTTTTTCTGGTACAATTATGTTAATCTCTGTGAAAAGTGCGAGTTGTGCAACAAAACTTACGATAAAGCTGTCTGCCCAGTTGACTGCGCCAGCAGTTCCAGGGTTGACAATAGATGAAGCCGCATTTCGGCTGATGATTCGAACTTTGGACTTGTTTGCCTCTGCATCCAGTATGCTCTGCTGGAGCACTCGTTCATCTTCTCCAAGGTCACGAGGTTCAACACGAACGTCATAATGAATCTTTCCAAACACCTTTGTCCTCTCTGAAGCATTGGATTAGCACTTGTCATCGACACAAATATGCATGGGTGAACCCACTCGGCACAGCTTTTCGATAATATGGCTGATATCGGCTCCTGCGGTTATAATTCGATCGCTCTGGTCCATCGTTGTTCCCTTGTTTCTGCCTCAGCAATGAGGCAGGGATGCCAGCATCGGTAGCCTCCTGTCGCGCCTTGCTCCGCGCCTTGAAACCAGGCAAATCTTCCTCGCTGAAAATGAAGTGATTGCTGACATTGGGCTCGTTGACTTCTAGGTCGTATTCGCGAGGCAGCGTCTGGTGCTCGGGACAGTTAGCAGAGAGAAGCATGCGAAGTTTCGTCTACTACTATGTTAGTACAGTGCCACAATGTCTTGTTGGTACGCATACATCAACAGTGCCATCTGGCTTCTGCTCGGTCCATGTTCGTAGCGTGCCAATCTGAACCTCATCGTCATCGCCAAGTCGCTCGACCAGTTTGGCCCAAGCTTTCCACATGTTTTTGGGAACACGCGCGAGGTAAAGCTGCTCGAAAGTGTTGGTGCCCTTGTCGTAAAATTCAAGGTCGCCAGCATCTTCGTACAGATCTTCCTCGTCCATCGGGGCTGGAGAACCAGACGCCTCAGGATCGGGCTTGATATAGGGTTCTTGCTTGATGTAGGAGTCGGCCATGATGTTGGTTGAGTTTGCGGGTAACGAGCGACGGGCGGGTGCGGAAGAAAGCGAGAATCGAGAGAGCGCGTGAGAGCGAGGGCGAGTGTCGAAAATTCGGCGGACTAGAGAAGACCGGCTCTAGAGGTTGAGAGAATAGTCTGGGGGTTGAGGAAAGTAGGCCAGAGAGGATAAAGAAATGAGTTAGGATTTGATAAAGAAAGGTCGATTGATGTAGGAGGACAAGGCAGACCCAAAGTAATCTTGAGGCTCTCAGTGACGAAATAGGCCTTGCACACGCGCATGGGCCCAGTAGCGGGCAAGGAGGTACCTATCACAATTGAGGCAGAACAAAGCAGAATGAATTCGAAAAAGAGAGGCAGGAAATAAAGGAATTAAACTCTACGGCATTTCATTCGTCCTGTTTGAATTAATTCCTCTTCCTTAAGAACGAATGTTATGACTACGTATCCCAGTATAATTATGGCCATGAAGCTCTGCCGTGAATCATGTCTTTGAGCGGATACCTCTCAAAATCAGCCAAAATAGCTCGACATGTCTCCAAAAATCGCGACTATGAATAAAATATTACTATAGGTCGAACCGTACCAGAAAGCAAAGCTGCATATTATTTGTGTCACCACTTTGGAGATCAGGAAACTTTCTTTCAGGTGATCTGAACGCTAATCTAATAAGGCAAAGTTGATGTTCCCCAGCTGCCAAAAGAGGTCTCACCTATCACATCCTTGACGACTACGTCGTGGCTCAGCCTTTAAACAAACGCTTCCCTTTCTTTACCTTACCCTTTATTACTTAACTTTGCTTTGAACGACTACCTCTTTATTATTAGAATTATGTCTTGGCCATCTTTATAACAATGTCTGGCTGCCTTTACAAGAGGCTCTACATTTAATCACTCTCACTTGCTCCCAATATTACCTCGCTCTTGTACATCGACTTCATTGCTCATCACTCTGGCATCGCTTCGATCCTCATAGCCATCACTTGATCCTACGATACAAACTTGATCTCGGTCGCATAACCCTACTCAGGTGTACTTTCGAACTCCTATCAAAGACCTCTTACATCCAAACACCAACATGCCTCCCAAATCTCTCTTGGAACTTGCCACCGCAGCATGTATCAAGAACATCCGCTCACTCGACAGCGTCGGCGACTATCTCCCCTATCAATCCGTTCGTACTCTCCTCCTCAAGGTCGACAATGCCACTCAACTACACTCAATCGAACTCAACTCTCCTCAAATCCAAGGCGAAACTGGTGAGGTATGGCTCAAGCTCATCAAGCAAGAGTTCCCTATGGAATTGAAACAAAAGGCATACAAACCTCCGAACCCTACCAAATGGTATCGCGTCTACGAGAAATACAAATCAGACCACCAGAAAGCCCTGAAGGAAAGTGAGGCCAAGCTCAAGAACGATTTCATGGGACTCAGGGAACAGAAGGAGAAGAATACCAGCAAGATCGTCGATGACAGGAGGCTTCTTCCCAACGGAGGGAGGATCGGACCAAAGAAGCCATGGGGATGGGGTGCGCGGGACCCCAACGGAAGCACACTTGCTTTCACAAAGGGTAGTCGTACCAAGACTCATAACGGTGCAAGCGTGATGCGCAAAGTGCGTCGGGAGACGAAGGAGATTGCGAACATACATGGCTCGTTGTCAAGGCCAACACAAGCATCAAATGCCATCACAAAACTTCGCAAAGCACCCGCGGCTATGGTTAACGACTATCAAAGAGCTGCCAACCCATCAGTGCGACCTCCTCCTCCTAAGCCAGCACCTACTGAGGCCGTCCTAGCCCACGAGGCACGAGCGCAATACATATCGGACTCTGATTCGCATGATGATGATCTATTTGATGATGAGAGGCCCTCGCCTGCTCGGAAAGGGGGGCCATCCCTGCTCAAGAAACCTGCCGGTGCTCCTGGCAAGCCTGTGAGCAAGGTCAAACGCACTGGCCTTCTATCCAACAGCTACAAAGGCCCCAAGCCTCAAACTACCACTGCAGCTCCTTCACGGCCGAGAGCCATTACACCGCCAGTTAAACCGAAGAAACCATCTCCTGCCTCTCAGCGAGAAGAACTATCCCCTTCGCCCGAGGTGGCCGGTCAATCTTCACCCCCACCGGCTGCACGGCCTCCCCCAAGTATTGGACCGCGCAAGCGCAAGGCTACGGGCGCAGATATCTTTATGAAGCCCAAGAGAAGAGCCTAAGGGTTAAATCCATGCCTTGGGCGACTGAAAGACTTGTGGGGCTGTTGCCTGTTGGGGAATACCGAAAGTTCTGCCATATTTAGGTGGTTCTCAAGCTTTACATTGTTTAGAGGGATGATTCCTTGTTTCTATTTCTTCGGGCGGCAAACTGGGCGGTTGTTTCGTTTTGTTTTTTACTGAAATGGGTCTTTAAACCCATATGCATCACGGAGTACAAATCAATGGGCGATCTGGGAGGGAACGGATACTCAAGCGACTGGCAACAATGCAAACGGGACTAAACAGTCCAGACATGTGAAATAGACTGGGAATAGAGCGGAATGTCATGGAAGGCGTGTTATCAACTGGTGATTTGTATGACAGCGGTGGACCCTAGCTACAAGCATAGGTAGCTAGGCCTAATAGAAGCTGGGCATTTTGAATGGCAACGGTTTTGTTACATCTTATGGTATTATCACCCTGCGTCTTCTAAATAGAGCTTAGTCCTAGCAGCAGCGTTTGCACGCAACTATAATCCAGCTGACTCAACGTCATGATCCCTTAGGTTCAACAGCTGTTGTAGTGCGCACGTCCAGATCTTCCACCTCAGTCTAAACCGTTCATTCGCCCTCGACTCGACTGTCGCGTCGCTAGATGTCCGGCTTGGGATGCGGCCCACTCTGTCAGTTCGAATGATCGTTCGATACTGTTTATGCTGCCAGCCATCGTCCACCTCTAAGGGCGAGGACGAGATGCAGAGTGTCTCCAGCGGCGAGGTTGTATTCGGCGGCGGTCTTGTCGTCGGTCCTGCGCATGGCATGTTAGTAAAATGATGGATATTTGGTTTCCTTTAGCGGGCCGTATGTAAAATACATTTGCTTTCCACCGTGAATAAGTCGCTGCTGAACAGGCGGGATACCCTCTTTCTCCTCGACTTTCTCCTTAATCTGAGAGACCTACAAGCGGTCAGTCCAAGTTCAAAAGTCCAGAGCCACTGTCGTAGGTCGCGCATTCCAAAATTACCTTGTAGTCCGACTCGATATCCAACTCGATCTCCTTGCCGGTCAATGTACGGACCCTGTTCATAGCGAGGTTAGCTTGTTCTTATGTTTGCGGCATGACGTCGGGGTTTCGGTATGTGTCGTACTTGATCAACATTTTGGCGGTTGTGGGTAGTAAAGGCTGGAACTTTGTTGTTCTCAAAAGCTTTGATCGAGGTTTTAAAGGAGAAGAGAGGAAGTGCTGTGCAAACTTAAACGTATGCGAGGCTGATGTGAAGGTCAAAGTATCGGCGGATCAACGTTCGGCTGACTGAGCTTGATTGATTCATGGTGGGGTTTATAGGCTAACTGAGCACTTACTCACGGAGGGGGAGGGGCGACCCTTGTAGCGAAATGGAGCTGCTGCCTACAGACATTGGATGCTTCGTTGGTCTGCCTGCTGTTGTTAGTGGTATATCAGTCAAGATACTTGCGGCCTCTACAATTGAGATAGCATTCTTGTTTAGTGTTTATATCCGTATCTATGAAGAGTCGAATCTCGCTTGTTGGTCACGAGGTTTGCACGCACCATATTCCTTTTTGACCTTCATTTGCAGCAGAGCAGAATCGGTAGTTTGCTTTTTCTACCTCATTATTCCTAATAGTACAACCTTTTCGGTACACATACAGTGGAGAGTTCATTAAGCCTTGAATACATCTCTCCTCCTCCTTCTCCTCCTTCGTGGTTCATCCATCCCAGTCATTCGCTTAGTTCTTGTCGTTACTGTCGAACACATTGAGACCCAAACCCTCAGAGTCAAGCATCAGCCTGTTCTTGGAGCCAGCCTCTTGGAGCTGAGCAGCAATCTGTCGAGCGTTCTCGATCTTCTTGAGCTCAACATAGGCCTTGTTCTTCTTGATGGCCTCACCAATCAGCTCAGCGGAACGAGCCTCACCCTGTGCCTTGACAACCATGGCTTGCTTCTCCTGTCGTGCCTTGTCAACGATGAAGGCAGCTCGCTGGGCCTCTTGCTGGGCAACCTGCTTAGCCTCAACGGCAGCTGTGAATTCGGGAGAGAAGGCAAGGTGCTATCTTATGTTAGTTTTAAACTGTTCGTTAGGCATGTAGTCATTTGCACGTACTGTAAGGGAAACATCGTCGAGGAGAATGTTGAAGCGGGCAGCTCGTCGAGAAAGATTCTCTCGAACCAGTCTGGCAACGTTCTCTCGCTGTGTGATGAGCTGACTGGCGTTGAATTGGGCAACAACGCTCTTGAGAACCTCATTGACGATAGATGGCAGTACGCGCTCATCGTAGTCGGTTCCTAGTGTTCGGTAGATCTGGGGAAGGGCATCGATCTGAGGTCGAGAGAGCACACGGCAGGTGATGTTAACCATCTGCAAATCCTTGGTTCCGGTCAAGGACGCAACATTGCGTGGTTTCGCTCGGACATCGTACACAATTGGGGTCTCGAACCAAGGGATATTGATGTGTGTTCCTGTTACTCAAGTCAGCGTCCAAGCCGAACCCTCCGGATTTCATTTTCTCTTACCTTCGTTGTAGATTTCCTTGCTCACACCAGTTAACCTCTGGTACTTGATGGCTCTTTGACCACCATCGACGTTGAAGAGAGAGTTTGACAGAAACAAAGCACCACCAGCAAGAAGCATGCCACCGAGGAGGGCACCACTGGCTGCTCGGGGCATCTGAGGACCACCTCCTCCAACACCACCACGGGCCTGCTGCATCTGTCGGAGACGGCGCATGGCCTCCTCTTGCCAGTTGTTGTTCGACATTGTGAGAGTTTTGTATTCGGAGCGAACGTGGGACAGGTCGAACCGATGTGGGATGTCGACTTGACGTGGGTGGTGATGTTTTTTCTTAGGCGTCCGTGTAGTAGTCGTCAATGATG
Source organism: Fusarium anguioides (assembly GCA_012977745.1). Taxonomy (NCBI): domain Eukaryota; kingdom Fungi; phylum Ascomycota; class Sordariomycetes; order Hypocreales; family Nectriaceae; genus Fusarium; species Fusarium anguioides. The sequence continues at coordinate 134,316 of JAALXK010000213.1, read as the reverse complement.
ATGGGTCATGAAGCTGCTGCTCAATTGAAGCTGTCGACTATTGTGGGTCTCCGCTTTTTGCCCGCCCGGCCTTTCCCTTCTGAGAACGACGCATCCAAACACCACGGATATCAAGGGAGCAAAAGCCAATTGGATCATAGATGAAAAGATATAAAATAAATTGAGTGCTTTTGTTTTTCTATGCTTTGGTCGAGTCAGTCATTCATGATCGTCTGTATACTTTTCTTTTTTTTAATTCACCTTGATCTTCCTCGGGTACATACTGTTAGCTCTGACCTACCCTGAAACCTCCATTTCTTCCTCAAAGCCATTGTTAGGTTGGAGGCTGTGCTCTTCATAGAGCTAGTATCTGTTAAACAACACTCAGGTTTACATTTTGATATTGGCAGTGTTTTGGTGGTTCTCACAATCAGGGATACTCCTAGGCCCTACGCGATCTGAACCGATATGACAACATGTGTATTTAACCATTTTTGATTTGGGATCTGTAGAGAAATACCCCTACCGACTAATTCTTTTAAAATCTCATCAACCGGATCTCAAACAAAAGAAAATCTTTATTCCGTCAAGTGGGATCAGAACTCCATGTTCTGCACCAAGTATTTACAATGGTATCTGTAAGCACATAACATGGATATATCCAAACCCCATTCGCCAAACCTATGTGACCAACCTGACCTAACCAAACCACCCACCATTACGCGTGAAGACATTCACGCATCCCATCATCTCTCATACTTAGTTTATGTATCCTATCATATCTCCAATCCTAGATAGAAGTATCATTTATATATGAGATGTTAAGTGAGCGCATGTTGACAAAGGAAAATTTTCAAGATGTAACAGATTACTCGCGAAGAGCAATCTTGATGGTCTCAGTACCAGCCTTGGGCTTCTGAGCATAACCGCTAAGCATTCGGAAGCCGGACTTGCAGTTTCGGCCCTCTTCAAACACAGCGGCGACACCATCCAGGCACTTGCCAGCCTCTTCCATGGCAGTTCCGGTAGTAGTAGTGTCAGCGAGTCTAAGCCCGCCAGCAACCTTCTCCATCTCACAGCGGAGCAACCATCGCTCCCAGTTCCAGCCGCCAGCAATGCTGCAAGCGCTGGCGATGTCATCGCTGCTTCCCATCACCATGGCGTCCATATGGCAAGTCTTGACGTCCTGTCCATTAGGGCTGTCCTTCAGGGGAGGGGTAGGAGGTTTGTACATGCTTCGCCTAGCACCCATGGGCAGGCACATCCAGATACGGCGGGTATCTTGGAATCCAGCGCGGGCAAGACGACCAAGCCAGAGCTTGGTGGGGTTGGGGTCATAGCCCAAAGTTTTGAGGGCAAAGCCGAACTCAACGCTCTTAGCCAGTCCGACGGGGCCAGCGTTAATAATGTCTGAGTCCAAGAGCGAGAAGTCAAGGTAGCCACCAGGCTTGAGAACACGCATGCACTCTTTGAGACAAGTGTCCCACTCGTCTTCACCGTTTTCACCAAAGAGCTTGAGGATGCTGTGAAGCTCTCGGGCAGAGACGAGGTCGAATTGGTTGTCTGAGAATGGAAGACGGGAGAACTTCTCAACGGCAACTTGACGGTGGTTGGGAGGACCGCGAACGTTACAGTTGGAAAGTTGACGAATAGACTTTGTGGTGACAGTGTAAACCTTGGTGTTGGGGAACTGGAGCGCGCAGTGCCACGCCCAGTCGCAGGTAGCCTGTCCACCAAGATCAAGAACTCTGGCACGTTCACGAGTGGCACCACCCTTGCCAGGGGCAGCGCGAGAAAGACGGGCAAGTCGCTTGGTCACCGGAGCAGAGATCAGGCGGCCACCGTTGAGCATCTTCATAGCAGCAACATGCCAGGCAGCGACGGTCATCTGGTTCATGGCTTCAACTTCTTTCTCTCGGCGAAGCTTCTCGGGGTCGTCGATGATGTTGTCATCGCCGCGAGCAACGTTGGCGCTAAGTCTCTTCTTGGCAGATTGGGGAACAACACTGAGCTGGTACTTTCCAAGAAGCTGGTTGCGGTGAGACTCCTTAAGGGAAACGCGCTGAGCCTGGATGGCCTCGAATCGAGCAAGCTGGTGAACAAACACATCCTGGCGTTGGTTGCGAATGATGTAATCTTGGAATGCTCGGTAATAGGCAGACTCCCGGCGGATAAGCATGGAGGGAAGACGCTTGGGGTGATCGGATGTCGAAACAAGACTGGAGAAGCGGACGCTCTTCTTGACAGAAACGATAGAAACTTCAGGTTGGATCTTGAGAGGGGGAAGCTCGGTCTCAATCTTAGAGGGGTCAACTTCTTCCTCGGCCTCCTCAGTGATAGTGTTGAGGCCACCATCATCTTCAGAGTCATCGTCCTGGACAGGGCGGAGGTAAGATCGCTGGGCCATAAGCCAGAGCTCAGTGCGATCAAGGTGAGAAAGTGCCTCCTTCTGCTGCTTGCGAGCATAGTCGGGATCATAATCGACAACAATCTCAGTGGGAACATCTTCAGCCTGAGGAGAAGCCGGAGCATTGGCGGACTCGACAGTTGAAGGAGCAGTCTTGTGCTCAAAAACTGGTCGAGCAGTGGGCATGTCGTCCGAGAAGTCATCCTCCTCTTTGAGCTCAACGACTTGCTCAACAATGGGCTCAGTGGGAGCGGGAGTGAACCTGACACCACGGTAAAAGTCCTCTACAATTTCCTTACGCTTGGGAACAGGGGGCACCGAGACGTTCACGTTCCAGGGACATCGGTAGAACTGTTCAGCGGTGGTTGACGTAGGTGGTGGCATGTCCTCGGGGGACTTGGAGGGCATGTGCCATGTGTTTCGGGTTCGGGGAGACAGGCCGGAGAAGAAGCCACCTGGTGATGGAATATCAAGCTTTGTCAAGTCGGCAAGAGACTGACGGTTAGTGTTGGGAGAGAAAGCCCTGGTGATAGCTGACTGCGGCTGAAAGCTGGTGATAAGTCGCAGTGGTTGTTGTCGCATCTCAACAGTTGGCTGGGTTGGCTGTTGTTCAGGCACCTCAAGAACCTGAGATGGCTGTTCATGAAGGCTCTCCTCACCGCTAGCAAGGGCGTGGAGGGTAGCAAGAGCGCCAGGCTGAAGCTGAACACCAGCCCAAGCATCGTCGGTAACTGAGTCTTCATTGCCAATGATTGGTGTCGGCGGTGCGCTCATGGCGGCAAGCTGCTCAGAAGTCAAGCTACCATCCAAAGATGGAGGAGCTGACATAGTTGGTGTCTCTGCAGCATGTTGTTCGTGCATAAACTCCATCTGAGCAGGCGACATGGTGAGTTTGACTGACGGGGTCAGAGGTACTGGAGAAGTTATCGATTTCTTCATATTGTCCACAGCAGACCAAGTCTCAACAGAGTTGTCGCGTGTCGCCGGAATGACAAGCGGAGTCGGCTGCTTTGTCGGGGCCTGCCTCGACTTAGCAGACGCCTTCCGCCTGAGCATATCCTCCTCATCATCCGTGACATCGTAAAGGTCCTCAAACTCGGTAGCCTCAGTGGCGACACTTTGTCGATTCCAGGGGTTGCTGGAGGTGGTTGGCGAAGTATCGGCAGCCGAGTCGGTGGAGGGTGATGATGGAAGAATAGGAGCGGAGAGATAGTTCATTCCTCTTGGTGTTGGGAAGTGGTCGCTCATCGGTGTCAACCATGCCTCGATCTTGAGTTGAGTATTACCGGCGCGTCTTCTTCCGCGACCTCCATTTTGAACCATACCATCGTCACTATCTTCCTCAATTATAGGATTAAGTCTCCCCCTGTGCTTCCGGGCCAGCGAAGAGTCCAGGGGGTAGTATCGATTTTGTGTATCAGCCATGTTGCGTATCTCTATCAGTTATACCCGATATCTGACTCTTGCCCGGGGGCTCAACGCAACAAGAAGGCTATGTGTATTAGTCGTTAGTTATAGTAGGGGTTGGTCGACGACCGGCGTCACTATTAAGTAGTGTGAAAACGACAGGATGCCTCGATCAACGAAGCCTCTATACAGATTTGTGAAGTGACACAGCACGGAAGGCTGAGGACGGAAAGAAGTGAATGTGGAAGAAGGAGGCCAGACTTCTGGCCGGGGATCTTCATAGTCTTAAAGCCCGAGGACTGGTCCAGAATTACCAAGACTTGATGGAGCGGTTATCCGAAGTGTGGGCTTCGAATGAGTTGGGCGGCACGCACTTGCAATAGCACATCCCTACTCCACGTCTAGGTGGGCCGATGCATCAACAGACATGGTAGTGTGCCCGGCTGCCGCTCATAAGGCATGTTGGAGGCGGGGGCACTAAAAGCGCCAATATCTTGCTCGAGAACCTGACTGGCACACAAGGCTGCGAGAGCAATGTGAGGTTTGTTGGCGGTAGACGAGACGAGAAGAGGTTGCATCAAGGTAGCATCCATCCCGGTCGCTAGGTTGGTTGATCCCCGCTATCGAACAACTAATTATGATAATCGGCCAATGGGAAACATGATCGTGGGTTTCTATTTTTGGTTGACAGCGATTGACAGGGGTTGAACTTGTTGCGCGCGCGAAAGCTGTGATCATGGTGACAGCCGTGAGAGACGATTGGTCCATTACCGTAGCTGTAAGGCCAATTAGCCATAAAATTGTTTCGTCGGCGGCTAACTGCTTCTTGGCCTACATATCCTCAGTTACTTGAATGCAGAAACATTTTGTGATAACACTGCCCAGGCGCATGAACAGAGAGACCATATGGTCGCCCAATTGATATAAGTCATGCAACAGAGGCGACCCAGATGGGTGGTTTCCGAACAAACTCGGATGTCATTGAATGAGCGCAGCCTCGTATGGATGCATCACTGGCCGTCAATAGTTCAATATGAAATGAGGTTGGCCATCTTGGCAGGCCATGGTTTGATCGATCAAACGTTGAGAGATGAGGCAGCCGCCGAGATACGATTCTATATTGCATGATCTTTGCAATCGACCAGACCTTTACAATATTGCGCAAGCGAAGTCGCAAGTCGTGAAAATGATACGTGTGACGTAGTTCATGGTCGAGTCTACGACGATCTCAAGAGGCTGATGATGCTGGTTTTGTAAGTATTCCTTTTTTATCGTGGGGGCCTCAAGCAGTGGGTAGCAAGCGCGCATCTCATTACGATGTAACCTCATTCATTGACAGCGGCACTAACTACTATGTAGGTAGGTAGGTCGTTCTCGTTACATCGCTTTGCATAGATGAATCTTGTCAAATGCTGCTACATAGCGAGACCATCTTTGGTGCCTCAGTCAGACATCCATCCACATACATTGTCGAGTTGATCAAAAATTGTTAGTGCTGCCTCAGGCTTTTAGTTACGGCCCCACCGCCGCTCCCGGCCCGGCCTTGTCCTTACCTCACCTTGCTCACCTTAGGACAAGGCTCGAGTGCCCCTCCATGAAATTTACCCCGCCATAGGCCATCAATCTACAACGCGTATCTCCATATGTCGATAGCCTTTTTTTGCTTGAAAGTCTTTTGTACCGATACAGATATTTCCTACAGCTTCTAATCCTTATGGCTGACGTAGACCAACCTGAGGGCGAGCCTCAGGGCCGCATTGTCACCTACTGTGGTGGTAAGTACTTAAACATCTGGTTATGATGCAAAAATGAGAATCAACAAAGCTGACCATGCCCTCCTATACAGTCTGCACTTTACCCCCAGAGGTAACAACCCCCTCTGCGATTACCTATACCCTCGAGAGAACCTTTCCAACTGAGTAATCAACCAAGTAGTACTGCGAGTATGGCGGAACCGTCAAGAAGTGCCAGGAATGGCTAGAGAAGAACGAACCAGAGCTTTACAACCGCATCTGGTCAGCAGGTATGAAACCCTAAATGCCTCGACTTTGGGCACGCAGTAACACTCAGTTTCATAGAGGCCCTTGAGGCTGCTACCGCATCACTATCTGTCGAAGCCCAGAAACGAGCCGCAAAGGATGCCCAGAAGAAGACTGCCAAGGCCGAAGCCGCTGAGGCAAAGCATGCCGATCTGCTAGCCAAGAGTGTTGTCACAATTAAGCGCATTGAGCGAAACAAGAAGAAGTTTGTCACGGCCGTGATAGGACTCGAGTCTTTTGACCTGGAGCTAAAGAAGGTGAGTTTCGTAAGGCTCGCCAGGCGAATACCCTATATTGAACAATATCACAGGTCGCCAAAGATCTTGGCAAGAAGTTTGCTACGGGTTCTTCGGTTACAAAGCTTCCTGGCGGCGGAGAGGAGATTGTTGTGCAAGGTGATGTCAGCGTTGAGTTGGAGGAGTTCTTGCTTGAGAAGTACAAGCAGATACCGGAGGATCATATTGAACTTGTCGAAGACAAGAAGAAGAAGAAGGGCGGTTCATAGAGGGAGAGATACCAAAAGGCATTCGTGATTGAAAAGCCCAGGGAGTATTTTCTGAAAACACTCGCACGCTTGTTTCTCATGGGCATATGTAGTTTCAAAAGAACATCATAAAGTGACATGCAGCCTTTCCTTTGCACCGCCATTTCCCTCGTGCCAGAACGCCAATACAATATACCATGCATATCAAGACAATCATTACACCAAGAGTTCCGTCTTCGCTAAAATGCATTCTATGCTCGTTTTCGCAAAGTTCGCCCTGTACCTGTGCTTGCAGCCGATGAATTGGTCTTGGCTGTGGTTTTGCGAATTGCCCCTGTGGCTCCCTTACGCGTCGTTGTAGTTCCCTTTTTGGCTGTTGTACTCTTGGCTGCGGCCCCCTTTCTTATCACAGTTCCATTGCTAGACTCACTGGACTCGCTGTTGGCAATGGATCTACGCGTTGTTCGCGTACCTGGCCGAGAAGTAGGGGCTCTGGCTGTTGTTGTGGCGGGAATGGGTGCTTTCTTGTTCTTAGTGGCAACCGTGTTGTTGGTAGAGCTCGAGGTTGTGTTCGAGTTCGTCATTGTCTTCCGTGTAACGCCGGCTCGCGAAGCCTTGGCCTTTTCTACCATGTTTGACAGCATACCTGTAGCGGTAGCTGGACGCTTCAACGGCGAAGCTGGTCGTGCAATACCGGAGGTCTTAACCGGCGATACTGGTCGGTTCGCCATTCGCGAGTTGGAAGAGGTTGGTGACAAAATTTGCCCGGGTCGAGAATAAGATACATCTGTAGTTGTTGCAGCTCGAGCCCTCTTCTTAGCCATCTCATTATGGTCAACTTCATTTTCCTTATCTCCAGAGATGGCATCGCTATATATTTGTCAGGACTTGACTTCCTTGTTTTCATGAGTAGAGCGTTATGCATACCTTATGCGTTTCTGTGTACGCGCCGCAGGTTTCAAATTGTGTGTGTTGGACTGAATTTGTTTTGGTGGGCTTGCCCCCCTTGTAATAGGTGGTTTCCGTTGAGCAGCTGATTTCGCGGCTCGTTGTTGCTCTTGGTCCATACATTTTTGCAGTAAATCGCCCATCTTGACATTTCTCAATGACATTGGGACTCTGTTGAGCCGCATTTCGATACGGGAGCGGACAGTGGTTGCCATGTAATTGTATTGGGCTCTTAATCGTCGAGCGCGTTCGGTGACTAAGTTTGATCAGTCGCGAGCTTCTCTGCTGGGATAATAGTTTCATACTCTCGAGCTGCATGTTATCAATCATGGCCTGCTTTTGTGCCATCGTGATAGTGCCAGGCATTCGCTTCCTGATAGGACTTCGAGGTTGCGACGCATCACTTCCACTGAGTAGAGGGATTCGTTCGACCATGGATTTCTTGAGAGGGGACTCAGCAAGCTGGTCCGAGTCTCGCTTCTTCGATCTCACAGGGGCCATTTTTTCTTTTCTTCGTGAGTGCACTATATGTTCGTATCGTCGATTGTAATAAAAAAAAAAAGTGCTGAATATGTATCTGAAGTTGCAATTGTCTACCCCAGAGGCGCGTTGATGAAAAGGTGGATCTTAACGGGAAGTAAACAAAGTATGTGGGTCTTCAACCTTAGGTAAGCCAACAAGCTTCCCTGACGCAAGCATTTGGTAGTGGGTTTAAAGAAGGTAGAGCTACTCAAATACAGGCACTAATCTCTACAGTAACCAAGTAGCGCTACTTCCCGTCACAGAGCTTCACTCCGCCAGGCTGAACTGCCTTACGACACTGGGAGCTTCACTTGCTTCTAGCCTTCTCACCTCCAACCAAGCTCAACATCAACATCTGACATTCTTCACGTACACATCCTCGCCTCTCTCCCTAAAGTCGTATACGATATCTGCTATAGTTCTGCAGAACTAAAACAACAGCCAATATGGTTCTCGAGGCGGTTATGGTTGTCGTTGACAACAGCGAGAGCAGCAGAAATGGCGACTACCAACCTACCCGATTCGATTCGCAAGTAGATGCCGTCAACATCACTTTCCAGACCATCACACAAGGAAACCCCGAGTCATCTGTTGGATTGATGAGCATGGGTGGAAAGGGACCTGAGGTGCTGGTGACTCTTACCACTGAGCAGGGTAAGATCCTCGAGGGCCTGCACCGAACGAAGAAGAAGATTGGAGGCTCCTCCCACTTGAAGACAGGTATCCAGGTGGCTACTGTATGTTACCAGAACTTTTGAATGTCTTATTAGGACGAATACTGACTGTCTTTTAGCTTGCCTTGAAGCATCGCCAGAACCGATCGCAGCGTCAACGAATAATAGTTTTCGTCTGCTCCCCAGTTGAGGAGTCAGAGAAGGAGCTCACTACGCTCGCCAAGAAGATGAAGAAGGCCAATATCTCCGTTGATTTTGTCCTGTTTGGAGACTTGGACGACGATAGCACTAAGAACAAGTTGCAACTCTTCATCGACACTGTCAAGACCAACGAAGGCTGCCACTTGGTGGTCATCCCCCCTAGCAGCAAGCTTCTCAGCGACCAACTCATTTCGACTCCCATCCTCCTTGGCGAGAACGCTGGTGGCGCTGGTGGCGCTGGAGGTGCAGGTGGTAGCAACGATGAGTTCGAGTTCGGTTTCGATCCCGCGATGGAGCCTGAGCTTGCTCTCGCTCTGCGTATGAGTATGGAGGAAGAGAAAGCTCGGCAGGAGAAGGCAGCTCGAGAGGAAGAGGAGGCTGCTAAGAAGGCTTCACTTGGCGACGTCAAGGAGGAAGATGAAGATCAGGGATCGAGCAGCAAGGATCAAGATAAGGGTGGTAAGAGAGGCGACGGAGACAAGATGGACACTTCATAGTAGATTGCGGTTCAGTCTTGTCGACATTGCAGTAACTGTACAATAGACACATACTAGTGGGTTTTAGACGAGAAGATGATCAAAGCCATTACGATACATGCATTTATCCCGAATACTCCGTGAATATAATCTACCAAACACCCGCGTCTATCGATTATTGATCTCCCTGATGTATGACAGTAGTTTCCTGTCGAAAATATCGCACCTGATAGGCATCTCGAGAGAATAGAAAGGATTCTTCATGACGTAGTCAGAGTAGAGGTCGTAGATCCTGCGAATAGTGACATCGACATTCGCTTGTGTTGTGTCGGTGAAGAGGAGGAACTTTACCCCTGTCAAGGTATTGAAGCACTGCATGCGGAAGTTTTCCGTCTCAAGAACCTCTAAACCTGATGAAGGCTCAGGCCTGTTACCTGGAAGTGTTGCGCCTGGTAGATTCTTGACTGGGTTGAGGCGAGACGTGATGGCATGAACACTGGGTTTGATGTGAGCTCTCGTGGGTTTGTGAAGGGCTAAAGGTTGTTTAGCCAGTGCCGAATAAATACATACCCATGGAATGTTCCCGCAAGGACTAGATAGTCATTTGTACTGATCTGTTGGAGGCCATCGTGGAAGTTTTTGTTGTAGACTAAACCGCCGGCCTTGTTGATGACGATAAGAGCAAAGATGGTCCTGACTTGTGGTTAGCTATACATCATTTAGACTGATCAAAGAGTTAATCTTACATGATTTCTTGAGTGTAGTTATATCATGGGTATTCTGTCGTTGAAGTGTATCTGCCCCTGAAGCTCACCAGTCCGTCTATATGAGAGGGGAGACCATGAACAAGGGTGAGAGATGAGGGTGAGATGAGCCTGTGAGTGACAGAGTTAGTATCTGTTGCAAGTGTTTTCAGAGGGACTTACAAGTTTTAAAGTTTATTCCTCAGAGTTTCGCAGATATAATGCTCGACGAGGTCCCTTATCCCCGGTTGTCGTTGGTTGATAGAGGGTTGACAATTGACAAGCTGCTCTCAGAGGGACCGCCACGCGACGCCATCACCGAAAGCAAGCAGCTCAGTTTCTCAGGGAGGGAGGTACCTGTCCTAAATGACAGCCCCACTAATTAAGCTGGGGTACGTACAATTGTCTTTGCTCCAAGGTTCCTTTCAGCCTCCGATCTCTTTCTAGGTTCGTCTTTCAACTTTCATAAACTATTGTTACTCGACTTCTCCAAGCAAACGCTTTTGTGCTTACCTATTTTTTTTTTTCCAACACCCGCGCATCGAGCCCAAACAAACGAATACTACGCGACCGGACCTCTGATTTCAGCGCATACAGTACAACTTCTCTCGCAATGGAAGATCAACAAATCCCAACGCCTGCCCAGCCCAAGAAGGTCACTCACGCTCGAACCTCTCGACCCAAGCCCGCAGCTCCTGGTAACGAGGAAGCCTCTGTAGTTCTCAACCTCGGCGAGTTCCAAGATGTCGACACTTTGACACTCTCTGAAGCTGCTCTGGTTCTAAACGCTCTTCACGCCAAGCGAAAGAACGATCGCAGAAATGTCAACAACACCGAGTAAATATACACAATGGTTACTGAATCGGATCGCGGGCAAAAATGCTGACGGTTGACAGGATGCTGAATGCGACTCTTACCTACCTGGATAACTTTGCACGATTCACACAAAAGGAGAACGTAGAAGCTGTCGAACGCTTGCTTAGCGCACACAAGAACCTTGCCAAATTTGAGCGCGCACAGCTGGGTACGATGGTCCTTGATACGTAATTGCTACCTGAATACCTTGGAATACTAACAGTCTATCTTAAGGCTCCCTATGCTGCGAAGGAGCCGACGAGGCCAAGACGCTCATCCCTTCACTAGCCGACAAGATTTCGGACCAGGATCTTCAGGATCTCCTCGACGAGATCTCCAAGCTTCAGACCAGGTGAAGAGCTTACTGGACAGTAAAACTCGATTTGACTTTTCGACTCCAAGAATCGGCGTAGTTTCACAGATTGGCATTTTTCGGGGTGGCTGACACATGTTTATCTCAATACTGAAAGAATGAAAAAAGAGAATGGGAGAGATAACTCTCAAGGATGACGGGCTTATCTTGCATTTGAGGCGCATAGCGGGTAAAAGGGACACCGCATATTGTATTCAGGGAACAAAGTGATTTCCTTACAGTGATCCAGATATCTTGCCTAGGCAGAATTTGGAACATTGTGTTCTTGTATTACTCATGTTCTACGACAAAGACTAATAAATCAAATTGCTTCAAGCCTGGTGAGTAGACTTATGTACAGCGAGTGATTATATTGGGTACTTCATTCTTCAACATTAAAGCGAGGACCTTTACATCGATAAAGAACACAGCTTGGACAACTGGGAAACATGCCTCAAACTACTCATTGAGAAACAAATCGACATGTTCATATACAAAACCCAGCTACATTCAAACCACAACCGTATCAATCGACTTCAAGAAATCTCTTGCGTTACCACCAGCACTGCGATCCTGCTCAGCGACATGTCTCGAAAAAGCATCTCCCGTCTTAATCACAAACTCTGGAATCTTTACATTGCCCTTTGTCCACACATACCCCTTGCCACCATCGGTAGTTCTCTCAAAGCCACGCAAAGCTTTGGGCTTGTAATTGGGGATTTTGTTCATGCGGTACTTTACACACGGGTGGATCATCTCGTATGTCTCGCCCAGCTCGCGCCCCTTGTTGTCTTTGGTGTAGTTACCAGGCGCTCTGTCGATAGAACCACCAGCGATCATGGCGCCTGTGAAGCTGTCGACAATGGGGCCAGTTGCCCAGCCGCTTACTGTCTCTTCTGGGATCTTTCGCACGTCTGCTTTTCTGATGCCTGTGCGGTCTAGAGAGGCTGCGATGCGACTAGAAAGTGGCCCAGGGCCGAAATCCTTCTCATCTCCATTTTGGATGTTGGTTAGGAGAGGTTTGAGGAGATTGTAGCGGTCTTGGACTGCTGATTTGCCCAAGTCGCCCAAGCTGCCATCCTCGACGAACTGCAGATAGGGGGCAACTTGCTCACACATCCAGCCGAATGAGATGAGGGCAATTTCTGCACTGGTTAGTCAATGCTTAAAGTTGCAGTTTGTTTTTAGACTTACGCTCAAGGTCACTCTTTTTCTCAGTGAGAAGATCATCATTCCCACCTCCAATGTTGATGTGCACACCCGGGAACCAGACCTGCAACAACTCTGACTCATTGCCCTTGAGATACTCATGCATCTCGCCGTCTACTACGGCACCCCATGCATCTTGAAGTTGTTTCTTGGTTGCGCTGTTATTCTTTTGTATCTTCTCCCAGTCAGACCAAAGTTGCTCGATGTCCTTTGCCGGCTTTGGAGGACTACTCTGATCCTTGTTGGCCGGGAAGTGCCAAAGAGAGGGCGAGAAGGGTGCTCGATGTTCATCGAGAGCCAATGCATGGTATGCATGTTGAATATCTGAGCAATTGTTAGCACTGAAGATGTAACTCTCAATATTCTAAAGACTTACAAGGGCTGAGATGAATGTTGTGAAAGCCAGGATCGGCAATTCCAACCGCCTGCTCAAGGAACTTCAGATTAAACCGAGTCCAAGGCAAATCAGGGATACCTAAGCTGCCAACAGTGTCAAAAACACCGACAACCTTGACGAATCTCGATACCTCAGGAGCATCGTGGTGGGGAGGACTCTCCCACTGAGACTGAATCTGAGACCCTCCATTGGCCTCTTTCTTGGACGGCACACCGTTTACCCATTCCATGTAAGCCTGTGATTTGCGGAAATGGAAACCATCTGGATTCTTCTGGTAAAGAGCGTAAAGATCTGGGAAATCTTGTAGATCCTTAGGACAGACGATCCCTATATCGGTCACAAGACCTGCCACCGCACGAGCGGTGTAAGCTCCACGTGAGAAGCCAAAGCAGAAGATTTCATCGCCAACGTTGTAGTTGAGGACGATGAAGTTATAAGCTTCGATGACATTCCCCACAAAGCCAATGCCTGCACCTCCCTGTCGATTGGCCTCTGCCTGTCCCAGGTCACCAGTACCAATACCAGCGTCGTAGTAAACGACCTGTTGCCAGACTTTTCCGTCGTTGTCTTTGCCACTGCGAGCAATAGAGCGGGCAAGTCTGGTCACATTGGAGGGAATGTTCTTCAGACCAGAGACTGAAGATTGCCAGGTACCATCGCAACAGATGACGATACGCTTGGGGGCAGCAAAGGCATCTTGCTTTGCTTCATGGTGTGATCCATCCTCTAAGGGTAGGAATCCTTGCTTGGATCGGGGCTGAGAAGGCATATTGGGGATTGATATGGAGAAGATAGAGAGTATAGATTATTTGGGACTAGAATCTGAAAACTTCCGTCTCGATATCAGTTCCTCTGCGGCTCTTATATACTACTTACCCTGGTTACTCTAACACTGCCTCGTATTTTCTTGTCAGATTCTCCTCCCTGCGGCGTCTGAATCCAGCTGAAGCCACAATGCCGTTGTGTCTCAGTCGGCAATACCAGATAGGCTCGTTATTTCATGGCCCCCCATCTTGGCAGAACATTGTGTAGGATTCATGAGCCGGGATAGGTCCATGTCGAGGATGAGGCAGTTGTGGTGAAACTAGTCAGCGATATGACAGGTATTGCATGTATTGTCAGACATCAGTGCGAATTGGTCGATCTTTGCATCTTGGAACTTATCAAGAGGGGGAGATGCCCTGCGCAGGAGTCCTCGGCATGTTATAAGCTCGAGTCGAATGGTTGCCATCATCCGAAGAAGCACAGTCACAGTCAGACAGTCAGCTCTCCACCACAAGCAAGAAATTGTGATACAACATAAACGGCAGCTCGCCCGATTCAGGCCCATGGGGCGGGCCGCAGGCGGGAAGAATGAACTACCGAGTGTGTGGCATCGCTGCCCAATAGATGAAAATGTATGTTAGTGTAATGATGAGAGAGGCTTTGCAATGGCTCAGATCTGCACGCCACCTTCGGGTTGTTTCAACCTAGGTACTGTAGCATTCGAGTTCTAACTAACAAATCATATTGTACAAAAAGCAAGGGAGAAAGAGAAACTATTCTCCGCATAACGCCAGCAAATGCTTGTGAATATCCGTTATGACCTTGTCAATGATAAACGACACCTTTAATCCTTAAGTTTCCGCGACATTCCTCAAGCTTTGCGTGAGCTTTCCCCGAGAGTGCGATATTGGTTCCAGTGGTTGACGAATTGCTTCTGTTGACGATCTTCCAAAGTTGCGTTGAGGTTGGAGCGAGGGTCAACAGGGTACGCATGTACACCAGCATGTTCAGCTGGGTCGGGATGCCCTATTTGGTTGGCAGCCACATGACCTCCTGGTTGAGACTCCTTTGCTTTGGCGTCGCTGAAAGTAGCTGTAGGAAGCTCATGGACAACATTTTCTGTCGCATCCATTTCAAAAGTGCCACTGGGTGGGCGGAGGGGGTCGGCTACTCTGTCGATACGGCCTGCAGAGCAGTTTTAGTATTTGTTTCGGAAACGATTCGACCACTTCTGATGACGAGTCTGATGCTGCATATCGACGTAACGTACCTCCAAATGGTGCAAACGGGTCAGGGTTCTTCTGGCTGGTGTTGCGTGATAACATCCTGTTAAGGTAACTCTTTTCTTCCTTTTCATCATCGTTATAAGGCATATCAGCGCCATCGACAAGCTGCCCCTTGTTGTGCTTTCGCCGGCGGAGAAGTATTACCGCGAGAAATACAAGGCCCAAGGCGGCAATACCTCCAACCACACCTCCAACGATTAGCCCGATTGAAGACCCCGCAGAGTCATTATCATCGGAGGAAGAGCTTGAGGTTCCTGTCTCGGTGGGGTTTCCTGCAGGCGTGCTCTCAAGAGACGCAGTCGGGAGTGTAAATGAACCGGTCCCGGTAATTGATTCTGTAGGTGAGCTGATAGAAGGCAATTTACTGGTGAGGATAACAGTATTCTTGGTCACCGTGATTCGTCTCGAGTTAGGAACTGTGATGGTAGTGCCTGAGTCGGTCATCGTCTTGGAGTGTTTATTCCTAGAAATCGTTGCCAGGTCCACATCTTCCGTGCTAGCGGTTTTGGAGTTCCTTCGTCGAGTCACGAGAGTGCTATCAGAGGCAGTCGTCTCCGAAGCAGTGCTGTCGGTGTCTGACATGGTGATGGTTGGCCACTTTCTGGGGTCGGTGTCGCGACAGCCACGAGGCTTGATGCATGGGTCGTGAGAGCAACAGCCTTTGAATTTGAAGTCGAAGTCACTACATGTGTAGTATTCCTTGTCAGCGTCGCATTCATCTTTATGTCGAACTAGTAGATTCTTTGCCATGCCGACAAACAGAGTATAATAGAAGGGACACAAACGGTCGACAAAAGAACAAAAGAAGGTATAAGTTTGCCCTTATAGTTCAAAGTTGGGAGAGTCAACTTCTACTTGCGTTCGTAGTGGTCGCGAGAGAGTTGGTTTTGTTATAGTAACGCAGCTTCCGTGAATGTGAGGAGAAGACAAGCAGGCAAGAGTCTTTCTCTCTCCTCCTTTAAGAACCGGATGATATTACTGCTGACTTAATGAGAAAGGCACAACAAATGGGCGAGGAAGAAAGAAAGAGAAATGGAAAAAGATGAGAGATGAATTGATCACGTTTGTGACGTTGCGTGAGGTTACTCCAAAAGGAAGGAGATGGAAGGAGTGGAGGAGAGTAAAGTTTGCCTATTGCCAGCTGCCAGCCGTGAACAGCTGTCGGCCAAACTTGCTTCATTATGGTCACTTGGAGTCACAGCTAGAAATAGGTGTACCCAGATATCAGATTTGTTAGGTATTTTCTTGGACCTAACGAGTGAGTCGTGGATACAAAACGATGAATCGATTTACATATTGATTTATTTGAATGCATAGGTAGCTGTAGATCGCCACATTATCATATACACTCCAAGACCAAGTCACGCTACTATGCTATTAAGTGCCTATTCGAAGTAATAGTGGCATTTGAAAAAGGGAGGGGGGACGTCTTCTTTATCTCCTCTTACACTGTGGATGTTGTTGACATCAAGAGTTCCCAGTTCTTCTTTACATGAAGACGCATGAAACGTTTGATCGTTGTAGCACTTCTATCTGCCATGGCGACACAGAGTTACGCAGGGGATCCTCAAGAGCCCCCTGTGTGCACCTTGTGCCTATTTTGTACACTTCTGTGTCCTTGAACTAGATGCAAAGTTTCAAAACAAACTGGGAATTGGAAATAGAAATGTCCATAGAAAGGACCACGTAGTATATTAGAAGTCTTCTACTAAGGTAAAGGTAGTGCCATGAGATAGTACGCATAGTCCATATCAGCCCCTCGATGGCTGCGTCTCACCACTGTATGTATGCCTCTTAACAACCGAGAAAACTACCTATCCACCGGAGTCTTGATAGAGTGGAAAAAGTTGGCACGTAGACGCGTCACTGCCGTGTGCAACTTGGCGATGCGATCTGTAACCGTTACCCGTGGCACCTCATAGCACTGTCTAGGAGACAACAAGTTAAGACAATCCCTGACATGTGAATAGCTGACTTTAATTTTGTAAGTGCTAAATGGACACAAATTTTCTCTTAACGTGCATCTCTGTTAATGCTCCAAAAGAGGCAATGCTAATCACTTCAACTAAGAGGCCGTTACAAGATAGACAAGCAAGGAGCATATGGTAGTCCGTAATATCATTGTCAAAAAAACACCCCAGTTTTATACGCCTGATATATGATAAATAAAACAATCCATCTTTATCCATGGTCCAATCTTTTCAAACCATTGCTTTACAACTTCTCCAACAAAAGCTTGCTACCAGCATTACCCACAGGCTTATCGTTCTTCTTCTTGCCCTTCTTAGCTCCCTTGGGAGCAGCCTCCTGAGCCTCGCGCGCCGCCTTCTGCTCAGGTGTCTCCTCTGTGGCAGCCTTCTCTAGAGTCTTCTTGTTCTTCTTCAGCGTCTTCTTGAGCGCATCCACCTCGCTGAAGTCACCGGCCTCAAGGAGACCCACGACAACGAACGAACTAGGTCCGGTTGCCCAGTCCATGATGTGCTCCTTGATAACTGGGTAAAGAATGTTGGAGAACTCCAGAGGAGGGTCGACAGGGATAATCTTGCCGGCCGCCTTATCGTATTTGCCTCCTTGAATCAGCGACTTGAGCATACGGCCACCATGAGATGTCTTTGAGATGTGCACTTGAGGTTGAAGATCGTCCTCAGCGGGTTCTTCGCTGGGGTCACCACTGGTTGACTGAGCGATGGCCTCAAGAGCAGCCTGCTTGTCACCGACTCCTGAGAGAAGAACATCGGTGATGAACTGGCAGCCAAAGGTAGTAGCAGTGAGCTCACTGGGTGCATCAACGATGGCAGAGATAAGCTGGGGTGACACAGCAGCAATAAGTTCGTTGCGTCGAATGTCCTCATCCTTCTTACTTGTTGTCTTGCGGATCTCGTGAACCTCCTTGAGAAGCTCAACATCAAACGACTGGCTGGGAGGGAAGAGAGACTTGGCCAAACCCTCGAAAAGGTAAAGAACTGTTGTCCTGGCAAAGGGATTGTTGGCTGTAGCAACAACATTCTGGGCAATGTTCTCGCCTTCGCCGAGGAGTTCCGGGAAGATGCTCTTTGCGGTCAACTTGGTGTCATCGATAACATCGTAAGCAGTGAGGAGGATAAGGTGAGCCCAGATGTCGCCAGACATGAGGAGGAAGGTGTCCTTATAAGTCTTGAGGATCTGCTTTCGGTCCTTTGAAGAGCCATGGGCGAGGAGCAGGCATGTAAGCTTAGCGCCGTTACGAGTGAAGGCCATGTTCTTCAACAAGTCTCCACTCTCGTCACCCTTGACCATCTCGAAGAACTCGGTGAACTCCTCGGTGCCGACCTGGGTGCTGGAAAAGTACTGGAACATGGCGTCGTGGAGCATGGTGAAACCAGTCATCTTCTTGTTGACAAGAGAGCCGATCATGTCGACGAGACTCTTCATGATGGGACCACGCTTGCTGGGCTCGACCTCAAGGATGGCTTTAAGGTCGGCAGTGGGGGTTGTGTCCTTTGTGAGCTCCTTGAGAGAAAACTCGGGCCCATACCACTCCCGGAGGAGAGAAGCCTTTTGCTCCTTTGTCGCAACACCTCTGTAGATATCGTCAAGGATCCATGACGCCTCGGCGTGGTTGATCATCTTTCGGACACGACCATAGAACTCGGGGATGATAATATCTCGGATCTCCTCGTCATTCTGAACCAGAAGCTTCCCAATCAAGAACTTGGCATATCGACTCTCAGCAAGCTGAGCATATGTGCCCGTAAGTTCGCGGGCGATCTGCTTCCTCTGTTCGGGTGTGGCGTACTTGATGGCGGTTTGGACAGCTCGCACAGCGTCGTGCTTGAGGACGAAGTCCTTGATGCGACCGGTGATAATGGTGAATAGCTCGTCAACCAATGTCTGTCGCTCTTCCTTGGGAACGTGGGACTTTCGTCGCAATCTCTCCCACAGCTTCTTTGTACGTTGGAGTTCGTCCGCGAGAGGCTTGGCGGCCTTGCGCTCTTGTGCGAGCTGCTTCTGCTTGGCATGGGATTCGCGCGAAGTTTGGCCTGGGAGTGGTTAGCATTGGCTGGCGCGCAAGCTTCATGAATAGAACAACATACCTCTCTCAAAGTTCTTTCCATTTTGAGCGCCATTTGAAGACTTCTTAGGAGCCTCCTCGCTCAGTTCGGCACCACCACCCTCCTCGTCTGAAACATCATCCATATCATCGTCCTCAGGCTCTTCAACAGGTGGTTTTCGGACCTTAGTCTCGTCGAGTCGAGCCTTCTTAACTTTAGAATCAGTCTTGGCCTTGCCGCCAGGAGCGGACTTTCGCTTATTGCCAACAGCTGCGGTTTTGGTAGCCATTGTTGTGAACTTGATGGGTATGGGTGGATGCAGAGTCGCAGTTCAGTTCAGACTTCGCAACTTTTTTTTCTGGCGATAAGCTTGAACTCCCGCGCTTGGCTGACAGATAAGAATGGCCCCGCTTTTCTAACCAAGGGTCGAATGTGTCACGTGTATCCTTCAACGGTCACTTTAATACAGAGATGCTTCAATTAAAGATATGGTATGTTTTTTTAGTTTTTTTATAAACCCTGGATAACTAGGGGGATGATAGAAAAAACTCATTGATGCAATATGATAAACATGAAAGTTGAGCTTTGTTCCATCTCAATAATGGATAGAGTATACCTACTCTAATATACCAGCTTATACATGAAAAGTTACCATATACAAAGTAACTCTATTCATTCAACTATACGTGAATGAAACTTCCCATGGAAACTATCATTCATGGAGTTTGTTCTTTTTGAAGAAGACCGAACCGAAATACTCTGACTGAATCGTAGCATTAGCTACACTGCCACAGTGCACAACAAAAGCAAATGAGTCAAGGAGTCTCTTAATCCCGAAAATTTTACCAATCACCTCAATTGATATATATAGACTTTATCAGCCTGGGGTTAGCCTTCAAGGTATATCCTAATTGAAGATTGTTTATTATTGAGTCCAGAACAATCTTCTCCATTCTGGCAACTTGGGACCCCTATCAAATCTCAATAAGAGAAGCTCAGCTCATGCCACAATGAAAGGTATCCATCACACAGCACAGCGGGCATTGGATACTACAGTCTCTTCCGCACGTGAGGGGCCTGCATGAGTGAAATGCCGCGCATTCCCGGCTCCGGCTGTAGATGCTTTGAGCAACGACCAACTTCCTAAAGTCAATTGAAGTTGAAAGCTCGATTTCTTCAACCATGGATGATATAGATTCTCCCTCGATATCTCAGGTTGCTCCTAACCTATTTGTTGGCAACGTCGCAAGCTCACTGAATCGCAATGTTCTCCGACATCACAATATCACGGCGATTGTGTCTCTCTTAGACGGCCCTTATTCAAAATGGAGCAAACCCAAGAACAGGCAAATTGTTCCCAAAGAGTGCCACTTGTTTGTGCCTTGCCTCGATAATTCAACAATGGACATTCTCTGCTTATTAGACGATATCTGCAACTTCATCGACTTACAGCTTGATCAGCACGGTTCACTGCGGTCGCCATCATCGGTGATTTCAGAAGATTTTGATTTCGACTCAACATCAACTACTGGAAGCGAAGAATCGACACGAGAACCGAATGTTCTAATTCATTGCCGTCTCGGAATGTCCCGGTCAGCCTCTATTGCAATAGCATATCTCATGCGCGAACGACAAAAGAGCCTTGATGTTATTCTGTCCGACATCAAGACAAAACGAAGTGTGAAGCCGCGAGACAACTTCATCGACCAACTCCAAGTTTGGGAAGCTGTCGGCTACCAAATATGGGAGGACAGCAAGAGACAGATCCCCAAGACACCTTACCAGGGCTACCTTGATAGACGAGCTGTGAGACTCGTGGCAAAGGGATTGACCGGTAACGAGCCCATTGTCCCGCTTTGTGACTGGGATGAACATTTATCGGACCGGTCGGTACATGACAAGAATATGCATGAAATCGAAAGCTTTGAAGTCATTGGTTAGTGAGATCTTGGGTCAAGTTTCACCTGGTATGCATATTGGTGTGGGGAGCTGAGCAACAAGGAATCCAATTATATCTTGAAGAGCTGAAACGGAAATCAATGGACTAGAGAAAATAATACAGTGATAGCCCTTTAAACCGATCATGAGAACATATGAGATTTGAATGAGTAATTAGCTGCAACCTAAAGCGTTGTTAATTCGAGATGATGAAAAGCCATTAATACCTATGATGGAAAGCCACTGCTGAGTCTCACTGAGAGCACTCTAGCTGTCTGGGCGTTCTAAACTGCCAGGCGGTCAGGCGTACACTAATCCTTTTTCAGCCTGCCCACCCCGCCGCCATTAACCTCCATCGTCATTTCAAGACTGTATCAAAAGCAATATTTTACAATTATAAAGCCCCTAGAGACAAATTGTCAAAATGGGACGAGAGGATCAGATTGAGGAGCGTGAAGTGCTCGAGTCTATCTTCCCAGAAGAGATCACAGGTACAAATATCCAGCTCAAAACCAAAACTCGTTTCAGTGCCTAATCGTTTTCCTGTAGATATATCTGAAACCGAGTTTAGAGTATCAATCGCACTAGACATTCTCGATGAAGAAGATCAAGATCCTCCGACTATGCTTCTCCAAGTGAGATATCCAGAAGACTATCCTGAAAAGCCGCCTCATCTCGACATTCTCGCTCCTCCAAATGCCACTCCCCACGAACACTTCAATGTCGCCGACGATCGCGATCAGCTTCTAGCCAGTCTCGATGAGACCATTCAAGAAAACCTCGGCATGGCAATGGTCTTTGCCATTGTTTCAACACTCAAAGATAATGCCGAGCAGCTTGTTCAAGATCGCAAGGACGCCGTCACAAAGGCCCACGAAGAAGCTGCCCTAGCTGCTGAGGCCGAGGAGAATAAGAAATTCCACGGTACAGCTGTTACACCTGAAACGTTCCTCAAGTGGCGAGAGGGCTTCTTGAAGGAGATGGAAGAAAAGAGGCTGCAGGAAGAGGAGGAGCGTCTTGCTGAACTAAAGAAGGCAAAGGCAAAGGAGCCTACCCGCATGACAGGTCGACAGCTCTGGGAGAAGGGCCTTGCTGGCAAGGGTGATGATGAGGAGGAAGACGAAATTCCTGTGGAGGGTGTGGAGAAACTCAAGGTTGAGGCTGCATAGGGAGTAAAGTAGCAAACTTGCATTACTTGGAGTTGGGGCTTGGGTATAAATACAGAAAGGCAAATAGCCTTGCTATGAGATGAGATGATGGTTGAAAATGGCTTTCGGTGGCTACGTAGATATGAATGACTTTGGGTGGCCAAGTTCTTCCATGATGTTATAGACTTTGGTTTAAATCCATCCAGTTTAACTATATACCAGAGGTAACAAGACTTCCTCTAGACATGCCCATTTTTATTCCTAACGCCGTACCTAAATGCTCTCTTAACAGATACCTCTCCGTTTTGGCATAAAATCATTAACCTTGCATTTCAGCATCCTCGTTATCATCATCGCTGCCATCCTCCCAGTCATCCTCTTCGCCATCGACAGGCTCACCAAGCACCTTGTTGATCTCTGATAGCAGCTCCTTGGCATGCTCACCAAGACGCTCGTCTTCATAATCCTGCTGCTCATACAGCTTCAGGCACTGCATAATCCATTGTCGCGATGTCCTCCATGATCCCTTCCATTCCTCGCTGACCTTGGCGTCATCATTCCAGGGCTTAGAAGCGGTAGTCTTAAGCTTCTCGCCGGTAATGTATAGACACCAACCTCCAAGGTACCAGGCCTCAACACTTGTGTCGTCATCTGTGACGAGTCGCTCTAGAACGCTAAGGGCCTCATCCTCCAACTCTGTCTCCATCAGCAAGCGAGAGAGGGCGATTCTTGTAGGGAATTCGGGAACGTCGGGGTGCTGAGGGGGGAGGTTCTGCCACAGCTCGAGACTTCTACGCAAAGCTGTCTGGGCCTCGTTGGCACGGTTCTGCGAGATTCGGACATTGGCGACAGTTTGCCAGGTCTCTGGGGCCGCAGGAGCAAGGAGCATGGCCTCGGTAATAAGAGTCTCACATCGCGACTCGGCATCGGGCTCCCAGGAAAGATCGGTCATGTACACTTCCGCAACAGCACAGAGGACTCCACCAAGCTTGTTTTGCTTCTCCTGAAGGGTAGCCTTCTGCTCAGGGGTTGGTGATCGGATTTCGTTCAAGATTGCGATCTGCTTTCGAAGAGCAGTCGCACCACGCTCATACCATTGCACGGTGTCGAGACCACCCTCCTCGCTCAGTTGTGCAAGGAGGAGGAACTTTTCAGGACCACCTCCAATCTTCTCATCTACAGTACCATCTTCGTCGAGGAAGACTGCGCGCTCAAAAGCGGCCCGCGCCTCGTCAATGTCGCCAGACTCGACGAAAATGGTACCAAGAAGATTAGCAGCACTGAGCTCGAAGTCACCACCCTGGCCAGTAGCATCAAGGGCCTGTTGAGCAAGTGTGCCAGCTTCTTCTAGTTTTCCGACCTCAAGCTGGGTTTGGGCATCAACAAGGAGTTTTGCGATGTCGGGATTTGTCTTTTTTGCCTCGGGTCTTGAGGGCGCCATGATGCTGTGAAGTGGGGAGTGAGAACTATGTAGATGCTGTTAAGTATAAGTCGGGTCGAGGTTCTGTTGATATCTTCAGAGGCTAAGGATGAGCCAGGTAGTATTCTGAGGCGAAGAACCAATTCGAAGAGCTGCAGTTGTAAGAATTAGGAATGAGATATTGTGGAATAGGCGATCTTGTTCTGTCAGAAGCTTGTGCCTTGGTGTTGAGCAGGAAACTGAAAAATTTAGGCGGGTCTTATCGATAACGACCACACCCCATGAGATGGAAGCCAGTCATGAATCTTGTTTTTCGATTGTGATTCTCTTAGAAGTCTCTTCGAACTTATAGATGGAGGATAAAGATGATGCGAAAAAATGATTGAATCATTCAACAGGCCAATCAAGTCAAATTACTGCTGTTGACACTTTTTATACTTGCTGTTTTTCTTTTGCTCTAAACCCCAGACATTTCTATTGACTGAGGGGCAGAATGCCACCTCATCTTGATCTCATCTCATAGGTGGTATATATCCTTTAAAATAAATTTGAGATAGATACAAGGAGGCAAGCCTCCCTCAACCCAAGTATGTACCTGTCTAACCATAGTATATCAAGCCCGGATAGCTTATGCTCTTTCAAACCACTAAGACACATAATACAGAGTACTTAAAGTTGTCCTAGTATTTCTTTCACCCGTATGCGGGGCATCCGCGGGGCAGAGTAACGGGTATCACCACCTCGCCAGATCGTTAAGGATTTGTCATCGCGCTATAGACTTTCAACTCAAGTTAACTACGGTGTCGTTTCAATAACATCAGCATAAACACTTGTAACAAAGAAAATCATATCATCATGTTCACGGGAATCGTAGAAGAAGTGGGAGGTCAGTAATGTTAGATCCAGTCTCATCTTGGTCACTCACTCACATGCTTCTAGTCGTCTCCAACCTCGACACCAATGACTCAACAGGCGGCACCTCCTTGACCATATCTATTCCCTCTGGCTCAAAGCTTCTCTCAGATTGCCACGATGGCGACTCAATCTCCGTCAACGGTGTCTGTCTCACAGTCACATCCTTCACCCACGAAGCTTTCACCATTGGCGTTGCCCCCGAGACTCTGCGCATCACTAACCTCGGCGGTCTCAAGGAGGGAAGCAACGTTAACCTTGAGCGCGCTGTTCGAGCTGATACCCGTATGGGTGGTCATTTTGTCCAGGGGCATGTTGACACTACTGCTGAAATCCTCTCTGTTGAAAAGGATGGCAATGCTTTGACTTTCCGCTTCCAGCCTGCTCGCAAGGATATGTTGCGGTACATTGTGTACAAGGGCTTTATCGCCATTGACGGCACGAGCTTGACTGTTACCCAGGTCAACGATGACGAGGCCTGGTGGGAGGTTATGCTTATTGCATACACCCAAGAGAGGGTTGTCGTGGCGCAGAAGAAGAAGGGTGACACCGTCAATGTTGAGGTTGATATGATGGCAAAGTACGCTGAAAAGTCTCTTGGCGGAGTTGTTGGTTCAGAGCCTGGAGCTGCGGCCTCTTTTCCCTTCATTGAAAAGATTGTCGAGAGGATTGTGGCACAGGGATTCGGCGGCAAGCCATAAAGTATTCAATAGATCTAATCATTAAGGTTCGGGTATCATGTTCTTCATAATCCTGGATAAACCCACTCTTGTGGTTGCAATATGTCGCCCTTTCAATACCACAAACGCCCAAATACCCATGCCTCTAAGTACAAACGTTTTCATATTAATGCCCTCTGCCGACCAAGATATTCAGATATCCTTCGGCTTTCAACCAAATACTCGTACAGTCGTCTCGTCATATATATGCAAAACCATCATGCATCGCCCCAAACTTCCGCAATCTTGGTGCTCAAGGGCTTGCTAAACTTCTTTCGTCCGACGAGTTGGCTTGTCTGGCTAAAGACCAACTCACGTTTACGCTTGAGCCCCTGTGAGCCAGTTCCGCAGGCTTCGAACGCCTTAACAAAATCGTATGGAGTCTTCCAACGTTTTTGGATCTCGATCGCTCTTTCTCCTGTAACGCCCTTGATCGTCATGAGCATCTTTAAGAATACATCTCGCAAAGTGATGGACTCTGATTTGGACGCAAGCGACGAAAAGGCGGGATAGGTGATGTACCAATCGGGTGATATGGATTTCCTGAGATGCTTCAGCAGGGGAAGGTAGTTATGGGAAGTAAGAATTCTGGTAGGAATGACGCTGAGGGACTTTTTCTCGTACGTCCGCTTCAACATAGCCGTCATCCGCGCGAGATATCGAACCGTGTCGTCCATTTTGGCCGTCCTCTTGACGAAGTAGCCATTGACTACTTGAATCGAGGCAATGGCCGATCGGACTGCTTCGGCATATCTGGACATCACATCTGGATCCATCGAAATCTCCTCTATGATGTAAACGACTTTCTTTACACCCGATCTTTGCAAGCGAAACTTCTGCTCGTGGAATCTACCATCCTTTATACTCCCAATCAAGTCATCAAGGCGCTTCCTTTCAACAATCCAGTCCAGGATAACTTCATCACCCTCAGCACCTTGTGCCGCGAGCAGGTTTGGGTCGTTGCATTTCGCAATCCATTGAGCATCGCCAAGTTCCATACTGCGCATGATAGGCTTTGCACCCAGTTTTGCAAGTTCCTCTTGCATGTAGTCGCGATCAGTCTTGGCTCTGACTTCGCGAACATCCAAGACCAAGTGAACGGTGAATGATCCTGGAGGGAGCCGTATTGGTGTAAAACTCGGTAATGAGGTGTCGTCCGATACTGTTGGGCCGTCAGACACAACATTTTGGAATTCCGATGGAGCTTTCGCGGGTTCAGCAATTTCAACGGAGGGCGACCTAGGCCTGTGATTGGGTTCTGATTGAAAGTCCGGGATGACGGGCTGTGCTGATGTTGGGTCCTTAACTCTTCTATTTTCAGCCTGCCAGTGATCCGTTTCTTTGATACGTTTTGCAACTTCCCATCCTTCGTCTGTCAGGGCGTATCTTCTTAGTGGGCGTCCTCTTTCATACACAAGCTCCTTCTGCAACAGAGTCTTCATCGAGTTCCAGGCGGTATAAAATTTGGTAGGGTCGCTAGGAGCTGAGAATGATGAGTCGCAATGTGGTTGTGCCACTTCAATAAGCTCGGCCTTTGTCATCCCAGCAGAAGAATCTTCATCCAATGTTGCAAGGCCAACTACTAAGGCGTAGGCTCCAGATCGCAGAGCAGGGACATATGCTTTCGGTTTACGCGCTTTCTTTGCGGGCTTTGAGGAACCTTCACCATTTTCGCCTCCAGCAGTCGGTGCCACCGCCTTACGGGACCTTGGATGTGGAGGCATGGGAAGGCCATTTTGCTCGCAATGTTTTTTCAGCTGTTGTTCGAGGCGTTCGCAGAGTTTGGGACCAAAACCTTTGAGTTGCTGCAACTGTGAAGGGTGCTCAAAGGTAATTGGACAAGCTTTCAACGAGTTATATGCGGTTCTATAAGTTGTAACGCCTTTGGAATTGCGTTCACGAGCCTGGTCAAGCCATTCTTTTACCCAAGCCAGCAGCTGAGGGTTTGCCGAATCGGCGTCGTCCATGTTGTCACCTTGGACCACGCTATTACGTGAGAACACAGAGTTGTCTTCTCCTTACAGATCCAAAAGAGAGTTCAGCAGTAGATTGTGATTAGTCTACTCAGTTTGGGCTTATCGAATGCCGTTTTGTCGTTCTTTGGATCGTGATAAGTCGCGATGAAACCTCGCGTTTCCGATGACAGGGGCAAAGGTTTGACACGAAGTCACGTGAATGCACAGCCGAAAAAAGTCTCGGTTTTCGGGCGGTGAGATGGAATGTCAAGAAAATAACCCAAGCTGTTGGTTGCTGTTAGTTAGGCTGACGTGAGGCCATGCGCCAACAAAGTCCAGAACCATGGCGGGTAAGGCGCTGAAGGAAATGCACCCAATTAAACCAGCTAAAGTCCCCACCTGCGCTACAGCACCTTAGCTCTGGGCATCCGGCGGGGCATATCTGAGTGCTTTGTATCTGTTTTTAGCATCTCAAAGAAGCCATTCGATGGGGGCGGTATAAAAAAGTAATTTGACCGCCGAGAGAACATCCCCATCGCCCCATTAAGCAGCTAGCTACCTGCTTGTTGAGCTACCTAAGCTGGACAAAACTGCAGTGGCTGGTTTGCACTAAACAGGTAGACAATGCACTGTAGGGCCCTTGCAGTAAGCACTGTTACCCCTCGTATGCTTGAGGTGAGGTCCCCCGCCAGGTCGTCACTGCGGAGGCCTCGATTTGTTTCAAAAGGGACCTGGAGCTCCATCTTTCTCTCTCATTCTCCTCCCGCCTTGTGTCCACACTTCGTCTTGTCTTGTCTTGTCTTTTCTTCTTTTATCACATAAAATATTCTATTAATTCCTTCCACCCAAAAGCTCGTAGAATGTCTGACGACAAGTTCCTCGCCGCTTCGGCAAAACACCCCATTGTGCCTAACCATGTCTACAAATATGGCACTGCGGGGTTCCGTATGAAGGCCGACCTTCTTGATGGTGTTTCGTTCCGTGTCGGTCTACTGTCTGGTCTTCGAAGCCGTAAGCTCAATGGCCAGGCCATTGGTGTCATGATCACTGCTAGTCATAACCCAGCTATCGACAATGGTGTCAAGATCGTTGATCCCATGGGTGAGATGCTTGAGCAAGAGTGGGAGGCTTTTGCTACCAAGCTCGTCAACTCTCCTTCTGACCAAGAGCTTCTTGACAACTACAAGGCCTTGGCTACTCAGCTCAAGATCGATCTCTCTGCTCCTGGCCGCGTCGTCTACGGTCGTGACACTCGTCCTTCTGGCCACTCCCTCGTCGCTGCCCTCGCCGATGCCTTCGAGGCTACAAACACAGAGTACACCGACTACAAGATCCTCACTACTCCCCAACTTCACTACCTGACCCGATGCGTCAACACCGAGGGTACCCCCAAGGCCTATGGCAAGGTCAGCGAGCTTGGCTACTACGAGAAGATGTCCGAGGCTTTTACTCGGGCTCTTCGAGGCCGCAAGCCTCAAGGTCAGCTTATCGTCGACTGCGCCAACGGTGTTGGAGGTCCTAAGCTTTCTGAGTTCCTCAAGGTTTTGCCTGAGGGCACTATTGACGTCAAGGTTGTCAACGATGATGTCCTTCGTCCCGAGGTTCTGAACCTTGATGTAAGTTCACCTCAAAACTTTGCGCTCCGAATCACAACAACTAACCAAATGCTCTCAGTCCGGTGCCGACTTCGTCAAGACCAAGCAGCGAGCTCCTCCCAGCCCCAAGCCTGTCCCCGGTGCCCGATGCTGCTCTCTCGATGGTGACGCCGACCGTCTGATTTACTACTGGGTCGACCCTGAGACCGGCTTTTTCATGCTCGATGGCGATCGCATTTCTTCCCTCAACGCCTCTTTCATTGGCGATCTCGTTCGCTCTGCTGGCCTGGCTGATGACCTCCGTATCGGCGTTGTTCAGACCGCCTACGCCAACGGTGCCAGCACCAACTATATCGAGAAGCACCTTCAGCTTCCCGTTGTCTTCACTCCCACCGGTGTGAAGCACTTGCACCACGCCGCTTGCCAGTTCGACGTTGGTGTCTACTTCGAGGCCAACGGCCACGGTACCGTTGTCTTCTCCCAGGAGGCCATCCGTGCATTCCGTGAGACTGAGCCTCAGTCTCCCGCTCAGAAGGATGCCCTTGATACCCTCGCTGCTGTCAGCGACCTCATCAACCAGACTGTCGGTGACGCCATCTCCGACATGCTTATGGTGGAAGTTATTCTCGCTCACAAGGGATGGACCCTTAAAGACTGGGCCATGACCTATAATGACCTTCCTAACCGCCTGGTCCGTGTCGAGGTTGGCAACAAGGACCTGTTCCAAACCACTGATGCTGAGCGCCGCCTCAGCCACCCAGTGGGTGCTCAGGACGAGATTGATCAGTGTGTCAAGAAGTACACTAGCGCTCGTTCCTTTGCCCGAGCCAGTGGTACCGAGAACGCCTGCCGTGTCTATGCTGAGGCTGCCACTCGCTCCGAGGCTGATGAGCTCGCCAACAAGGTTGCTCAAATCGTGAAGCAGTTCGGCTCTTAGAGGGCTCCCGACTAGCGACCCGGATACCTTGATTTATGTAAGATGAACAAGAAAAAAAATGAAAGACATACCAAACACAGGACATGTGGCGAATCATGTCTCTAAAACGGAGGGAGGGGAGGAAACTAGAAAAGGTCTCCCAAAAATACCTAGGTTATCAAGCCCAGCTCAAAATAAGCCTCGGCAAGAAGCCACATGCTCAGTCCGATTTAACGATGAATGAAATCTCATTATTTTTATTGATCTATAAACAATCGTCTTTATTGCTGTTTAGATGCTACGTAATTCAGAATCACAGCGAATAATCCCTGATCCAAGTTAAAACATATTGGAGCAAAGGTCTAGTCATCAGGTAGTTCTAGAGTGCTGTTCTTTATGGTATCACTCGTAACAAATAATCAAATCAACCACACCATTCCTCGCGATTATGGTGTTTTTTTCTTTATCTCTTTGTATATTTCTAGCAGCAATGTTTACCCCATGCGAGATGCAAGAAGACGCCGTCCACCTTGTACACACGAATCCCGAATTTCCACAAGTATCTGCTCCCCTGCTCCTTGGAGTTTCCTTTTAACCCTTGGGTGTCTTTTTTCTTCTCATGTAGTCATTAAAACAAACAGGCAATCTCATGGAGAAGCCATTTAGCACATGCGGTACTCAAGCGCACCCTTGGAGGCACGGTTAGCATCCTGAGTTTCCAGCTCATAGGCAATCTTGATATCAAGATCACGTCTGTTCTTGGAGTTGGGTCGGACATCAAGGTTAAGAGAAATCTCCTCGCCCTGTTGGACAGTGAGGACATCCTCAAAGTAGAAGACGGTTTGCTTCCAGTGAGTGTACTTGGTATGAGGACCGGTGGAGAAGCGGATGGGCTTGTGGCAAGCGGTGAAGTCAATGTCGAACCACGATACCAGGGCGTGGATGAAATCGTCGCGGGTAGCCTTCAGCTTGAATGGAACCTGGAAGGCCAGATCGTCGGTAGTACAGGTGTAAAGATCGAGAGTCAAAACAGGGGAAGGGTCTGTAACGGCCGCCTTCACCTCGACAGTGTCGACAAGGGGCTCGGAAAGAGCAGTAGCCTTCAGGGGGGTATAATCGAAGCCATAGACGTCGTTCCAGACTAGAAGATTGTTAGCAAGTGAACTTCAGAAGCAGGGACCGATTTGTGGCAGCCACTTACATTCAATCTTGTCCTCCTTGTAGTCGCCATCCTCAATGCCAGCAAAGAAGATAGTGGCCTTGTCGGGGAAGATCAGACCATCCTTGTTGAGGTAAGTGTCTCGGGCATAGAGGACTGTGTCGAGCATGGACTCGTAGAGAAGAAAGTATCCCATCCACTCGGAGATGATAATGTCAACCTTGGGGAAAGGCAGCTCAACCTCCTCCATCTTGCCCTGGAGAAGGGTGATCTTGTCGGAGAGGCCGTTGACCTTGACGATCTCACGAGCCTTGAAGATGATAGTGGACATGTCCACACCGATAACATGCTTAGCACCGGCCTTGGCGGCAAACCTGTGATTTTTTGTCAATTCGAGTTCATTGAATATTTTGTCGGCCTCTTGAGCATGGGGTGTTGCTTTGCGACGTGGGAAGTCGTTCTGCAAGCGCGGGGCATAACGAGGGGCATTTTTTGGAGGTCTCGTTTCGCACATACATGGAGAGAATAGCGGTACCACAGCCGACATCCAGAACAACCTTGTCCTTAAAAATATGCTTGTTTTGCATGATGGCATTCATGTACGATCGTGTGCGAACTTCATCCTTCTGTAGTCATAGAAACAAATTGGTCAGTGAGGGCTCAATACAGCAGCGCGGCGACTGTGCGGTGGGAAGGCAAGCATACCAGCATTTCCTCGTGGATACCTATTGCAGAGCAATAATTTGTTAGTAGGAAGTCCTTTGAAATAGCTCAATAGCTTCAGTAATTGTGTTCGTACCATGGTGATCATAGCTATATCGGCGCAGTTAGTATACAGTGGTTTTTCTTGCATGAGATAAGCAAACTGACCTCTTGAAGTAATGCTGCTCGCTATGCTCCATAGAATTCATCTTCTGCTCAGCAATCTCAACGTCCATCTTGTCGCCGCTCATCTTGAAGAATTATCGAGTATAACGTGTTATTCGAATGGAAGAGAATAGAGGATAATGCTTTTGTTTTGTTTTGTGGTTGAGGGAGGAAGAAAAACTGAGAGGGAAAAAAGAAACGAGTCGCAAAACGGAGCATACAGATTCAGCGGGCGAAACTGGGGAGCCACAGACGAATGCGATTTTGCTAGTTCGGGCAGAAAATAATTTATCGCCGTCACCGCCCGACTTTTCTGAAGAACCTTGGAGGCAAGGGACCCTTCTATTTTTCTGCGCCAATCACTTTTACGGCTAGGTAGCCTGAAAAAGAAAAGAGTACAAAGCAGACTCAGGTTCAAGTTACCTGGAGCTGTTGTGGACTACAATTACACCGTGAAATGCTTGAATCATATTTTTGACGAAAGCTTTTCTCAGGTGAGACATCTGAGCCATATTAGGAGCTGAGTCTATCACATTCTTAGCGGCAATCAAGCATATTGGCCATTGTTGGTAGGTTAGTATGTTAAACACTATCATTAACCAAATAATGGAATGTGTCGACTCCAGCGTTCAAGAAACCAATATGTTGGCAAAGTGGATTAAAACAGTTGCTCTCAGCATAAAACAGTTCAGTAATGCTACTTAGCAACCTCCATGTCTTGTATTCATCTATCTACGGCCTTATATCAAGTTCTGCCCTTAGCAGAGTGTGGCCTATAACTCGAGTGAGTCTTCTTCATCACAACTGGGAATCTTCAGTCGACAATCAACCCGTTTACCAACCATCTACCATCGTGGCTTTTCTTTTTCGCGTGGTAACCCAATAAACGCCCTGGCGCCAATACATGCATTCGAACTTAGACAAACGAACCCCCTCAACGTTATGCTTTGACGCTGTTGAGTACATTATACCAGCAAGACGCTGTTGATGCAGCCCTCGTTCTCTGGGTTGTTGGTCACCTGCGCATAACGACCCCAGACGACCTTTCCACCAGCAGTGACCAGACCAAGTTCGCTGACGTTGACCTCGATAACAGTGCCCTTGGTCAAAACACCCAGTTGAGTGTAGAGAGGGTTCTGGGGGTTCTTCTTGACGCTAATGATGGGCAGCTGAACAGTAACGCCAAGCTCGGGGTGTGTGACGTTGGCCTTCTTGTAACGGAGACCCATAGGTCGGATGAAGCGCTCATGCTTGGGGTTGCGTCGAGTGAAGTCGGGTCCGACAAAGGTGGGCTTGGTAACCATGCGCTTCCAGGCCTTCTTCTGGATCTTCTTGCCAGTCTTGACAACCTTGAACATCTCCTCCTCGCTGATACCTCGAACCTTGGGCAGGGGAACGGCGAACTTGGCAGCCTTCTCGGCTCGCTTGTTCTTGATGGCACTGCTGAGAGCCTTGGCGGTCGAAGGGTTTGTGCGGTCCAACAGATAAGAGGGCATGGGTGTCGTGGGCTCCTTCTCGTCTGCGGTCTTGACGTTGCGCTCCTCGTGCGCCTTGATGGCCTTCTTCATCTGAATCTTCTCCTTGTGTCGCTTCTGCTGATAGAGCTTGGCTCGGAGACCACGCAGGTTCTGAGCATCCTGCGAGGCCTTGTGACCCTCACGGGCGGTACGCTTGCGAACTCGTTCCTCATGATCAAGACGGCGACCGTGCAGCTTTCGCCATCTTTCCATATACTCGTTCTGAGGCTATTAGGGAGTTAGCAAGTCACTCTGGTATTGATCTACGCATCAATGCATACCATGTTGTCGGTATCGCCCAGGCAGGGACTTGATTGTGTCTAATGGGGTTGATGCTGAAATTTCCCTGGCGATAAAAAAAAAGTGGCGGTTTATCGGGAGGCGGCGCTGGTACACTCAGATTATTGACCGGCGCTCGGCGCTACGCTTTTCCGGGTACACCCATGATCCAACGCCTGAACTTTTTCAAGATGCACTAACAACGACTTCAAGGCCGACAGCCCATCTCAATTGACCAGCGATAGTGCCCACGCCCGAACGGCACTGCGGTCCAGAATGAGCAGGGCACTTTTCCGCTCAATGCTGGAGCTTCGAGCTCCCAGCGCTCGACTCTCGACTCCCTCATCTCTATTGCCACTTCGAGCCCGCACCTTCACCTCCACAGCTCCCATCGTCGAGCCATTCCCTGAGCGTCACCCCAAGAATGCCACCAATCCTACGGCCAATGAACCTCGGCCTCTGGCTTTCAAAGTCAGCCATCCTACGCCGCCCCCAAAGCCCATGGACGACTCTGTCAAAAATCTTTTGCCATTCCTCGCCGCTCAGCCGGATCACTACATTACCGTTCACGTCCACGGCTTTCCCTATCTCGTGCGCGAGGGTGATCAGGTCCGCCTACCTTTCCGCATGCCTGGTGTTCAGCCCGGAGATGTGCTACGCCTCAATCGTGCGAGTGTTCTTGGTAGCAGGGATTACACCATGAAGGGCGCTCCCCATATTGATGAACGAGTTTTTGAATGCAGAGCTACAGTTGTCGGAACAGAATCTGAACCCTTACGAATCAAGATCAAGAAGAAGAGAAGACAGCGAAGAATGAGGCAGGCTAAGAGCAAGCACCGATACACAATTCTACGGATTTCAGAGCTGAACATCAACAACTTGGAGGATATCGAATGAGTTACGAGATAGCATAGGGATGAGAGGAATGTCTTGAGGATCTGTTTCAACTGAGAAATGTTGATGTCCATGTACAAAAGGAAATGCGTCGAAACGATGTACCATTACCAGCACAAAGCTGGCTGTACAATAATAAAGCAAATTTTGCAAAGACAATGAATGAAAGGTTCCAAATCTGATTGATTGATGTCGCTGAAAATGCTTTTAAGCAGTAGCCCGCTGAAACGCGCGGTTCAGTTCGTAGACGCCCTTGACTTCTGAAAGTCTTGCCATACTATAAAAAATCCCTTGTGTCTGAAGTACAAAGTAGGTATGCAGTGATGCAGCGAAAGACAAGAATAATACTCCGCAACACCCAGCTATAAATGCTTTCTCTCTAATCCGTTCAAATTAATCATAAAACTCATTCATCCAGCAAGAAATTGCGCCTCGACAACTCCAACATCAGGCATGATGATCCTCCTATCACATTCTTCCGGCCATAGCTTTCTTAACACTGGCCCAATAAGCCTGTGGCCAGACGCTCAAACTCTCGGCCTCTGTTGGCATTCGTTCGCGACACCTTGTCACCACGCTCTGGATGATTCTACCAAGCAGTTCCTCGTCAATAGGAAGAGCCTTGTCGGTAAGCTCAGCGGGATACAAGAAGGGATCAGACTCATGGAGTAGCTCTTCACAAGTTGGACGCATGTGGTGGTCCCGGTGGAGACAACGCCTCATGGTACGAATGAGCGATGGAGGGACAGACATGCCTCCCATGCCACGCGAGGGAAACTCAATGTCGTGGTCCCAGTTGATAATGGCTTGACACCTTGACATCTGGTTGGCGATGTGACCGAATGGAGGCAGGCCATAAACCATTTGATACAAAATGCAGCCCAGAGACCAAATATCGCTGGGTTTGCCTAATTTCATAAGCTTAGGTCGACCGGGGATACGGCCTCCTCGAGGGTTATTCGAGTCCATGAGGGACTCAGGAGACATGTAGTTGGGCGTTCCGACCTGAGTCTCACGGTGAACGTTGACAGTCTCATCTGTTTGGATAGCGTTTGCAATACCAAAGTCAATGAGCTTCAGTTGGCCCTTGACAAGAACAAAGTTTGCGGGCTTAAGATCAGAGTGGACGATATCACACATGTGAACTGCTTGCAAACACTCGAGCATCTCCTTCCAGTAAAATCGTACAAAAACTGGATCGAACTTTGCGGCTTCTGGGTTGTACCGTTTTCTCAAAAAGGTATTAAAGTCGAGCTCTCCGATCTCCATAAGCTATAACGGGTCAGTTAGTAAGTGATTCACATTCTCAAGTCTGGCGCAAACTTACCAAAGTAAGAACCTGCTTCTCTGTGTTCATCTCACAGTCAAACAGCTTGATAACTCGCTCCACCTCACCAAGCTTCTTCAACAGATCTATTTCACCAAGGTAACCCTTGATGGTTGAATCATCGGCGTTCTCCAAAGAGACACGCTTGAGGGCAAACATCTTGCCATTCTCAGCAGCAACGCGATATACCTTTCCACTGCCACCTCGACCAAGACAGTCGAGACGAGTGTAAGCTACGCCATTCACTCGCAGAATGTTGCGCCGTTGCTTTGCCTGTGTGGTTGTGGCAGCACCTGCAGTGGCGGTAGCAGCCTCGAGGACAGACATTTTAGGAGGGGGCGGAGGAGCTTGGCGAAGAGGAGTATTTCGGGCCATAGATGAGAGTGGCTTTCGGTCTGGTGAGACAGTTCTAAGGGGAGCAGGGTCGGCGCTCATCGGCCTTTTTGGCATCTTGTCCAGTAGCGAATCAATAGACGGCTTCGTCCTCTTGAGGCTCGCTTGAACGTCGTTCTCTTGATCACGGCCAGAAGGCAGCTCTGGGCGAGGAGCTGGGAGTCTGTAGTGAATCTCTTCTTCTTGCTCTTGATTTTGCTCAGGCTTTGGTTCTGGCACGGGAATCTGAACTTCAGGCGTTGTTTCACGAGGTGATGGCTCTCGGGGAGATGTCTCTCGAGGAGATGGTCTCGCAGAACCTAGCCGTAGGTCCATGTTGGAAGCATTGCGTCGGTGAATTGCTCTGGCAGCGGCTTGGCCACTGACTGGACTTCCTGAGTTGAAATCTCTGATACTGTCTCCGTAATATGAAGCAGCATGCTGATCCTCCACAGGTTGACTCTCGGCTTCCTGACTAGACATTATTAATTCTCCGTCTGCGTTAGCCTCCCCTTCCTCTTCGCTCTGCCTCCGACGGCCGCGTCGAGCTGGTCCGCTCAAAAAGCTACCTGCGACTTTACTCACACGCTTGACGCGCATCGAGCTCTGCAGATTGGGGTTGTCCTCAGGTCGTGTCCTCGTGGTTGTTGATGGATATCGAGAAACACTACCATGGTGGAAGGGAGGAGGGTTTCGCGCGACTGTGGCGGGCTCTTCAGGTTGTTCGTTGTCCTCAATTCCAGATCTATCAATCATAGATCGCTCTATTGACCTCCCTGATGAAGGGCCGGTGGAGCCAACGCGGCTTCTATTGCTAGGAGAGCCAGCATGGATGCGTACGACGCGTCCCCCTTGTGCTGGGGTATTAACATCTAATTGAGAATCCTGTCTGGAATCTTTTGAGTCTTGCTTAGAATCGTGGCGCTCATCGGAAGACATATCCCTGCTACCAGGGCGGCTTTGGGGTCGAGAACGTTGGCTTGTACGAGAGATTGAGGTTGAGCGTCGCTTTGTGGGCTTCATCTGGCTCAGACTTTGAGGTGTGTTGCTTAACCGAACAACTCGCTTTCGCACAGGACTTATTTCTCGGCTTGTTGCTGGTGTCGGGCTGGTTGGTCTTGATGACCTTGTGTCGTGGGCCTGGACGCTTCCGGATCTTCTGTGTCGGCGTGTCTCACTGCCTGACGATGTCGACGCGTTCAGAGCACTTGTACGTCGTCGCGTCCGGGGAGGCGATGCAGGTTGCTCTTTAGATGCAGGTGCACCATCGTTTAGAAGCGCCTTGGTGAGAGCACTGAGTTTCATAGGTACGGGAATCTCGTCCTCGGAGCTGTCGTCGTGGAATTGCTGAGGTTTGGGATTGTAGCCCTTGGGAAGGGCAGAGTTGGTAGAACCATGCAGGCTATCACTAGGGTTCACGATAGGTCGCGAGGGAAGTCTCCTAAGAGCTTGTCTCTGTGATGTCCTCCGGACAAGGCCGTTCCCTGCGGGTGTGGGCGAAGCAGTCGCCATATCGATAATAGTTGGGCGAAAAGCGCGTTCAGGCGTTTAATGATCGAAGCGGTGAGGAATTGGTGATGGTTGATTTGGCGGCAGGGTAAAGTATTTGCTACGAGTCGATTATTATTGCCATTGCTTGGATTGCGAGACGATTTCCAAAACTTGAGACTATCGCGTCTGGGTCAAGGAAGAGAGATATGGAAAGCGAGGCGTGTTGTTCGACGAGAAAATGTGGTCCAATCAGGTAGTTGCGGGTTGCCTAGCAACCAATCTCGCCTTAGTTTAGCGGCCGAGTGTAGGGTTGCATTTTCATGCATGATTGATGATTCACTGTAGTCTGTTGTGCAGACAAGTGATTTCTTTGACTAACTAATGCCCAATTTATATGGTGGGAAATGAAGAACATGTTTTGATTTTATAACGATAAAACCCGTTAAATCCAGAGCTTATCAGAGTTATACCTTGTGTTTGTATGCAAACTGCTCTGTCTGACGTTGTTCAAGGAATGACAGCGAGAGGACGATACAACGTCCATAAAGTGACATTCTGCTGTGGATAACCAAGCTTTTGAATTGAAGGCCACCGACATTCTGTCAAGTAACTATACATATTATCATGAACATACCAAGTCCCTTGCCTAAACTTACTCCAAGAGCATATCTTTCTAGAATATCACAACTTAAAGCAGCTATTTACCCCAGCAAGTACCAAGCAAAAGAGGCTCTTCTCCACAAAAGCTGGGCCAGCAAAGCTGTCGTATTTGGAGATATTTGGCCAATCATAACCCTGAAACCTTAACGTCACGTCGAGTTGCCAGTGAGCCACATCGTCAAACCGCATGCAGGTTACCTACATACAGTCTCTCTCCCCCTCCTCACGCAGGTTCGCATTATTCCCAAGTTTATTATCTCTCCCCTAAAAAGGTCGATGCGATCGCAATGGCATCTCAAAGGGGGCGGCCATGGGCCCGGATTATATCCTTGACCGTCCTGGTTCTCGCTTTCGTGGTAGTGGTCGATGCATCAACTGGAGACAGGTTGCCAGAATTCAAGGATTGTCTCAAGGCGAGTAATTCTAGCGCAAACCAACACAAACGCTAACAGTTATTGAATAGGTTTGCAATGATGAAAATTGTGCCCCCGGGAAGCCTCAAACTCCAATTCGTATATGCCCCCGATTCCGCGATTGAAGCCCAACCAACTAATGAATCTTTCAACCTACAGCTGTTCTACATCGTCTCCTATTCTGGACTTGCGCCAGCGAATGCGACTATGCTTGCCAGCATATTATAACGGGTCAACGCATGGCCACGGGCCTCTCAGTCGAGCAATTCTACGGGAAATGGCCCTTCTATCGATTTCTCGGCATGCAGGAGCCCTTTAGTGTCCTCTTTTCTCTCGGCAATCTCTGGGCGCATTGGGATGGCTTAAAAAAAGTCCAAGCCAGCATCCCCAGATCATACCCTTTGCGGATGTTCTATGACTGGCTGGCCTATGTCGGTATCTCCTCATGGGTCTTCAGCGCTATCTTCCATACACGCGATTTCCGATTCACCGAAGAGCTCGACTACTTTGCTGCCGGCGCCAATGTGCTCTATGGCCTATACTACACAGTGGTGAGAGTTTTCAGGCTGGATAAACGCACCCCCCGACGGCGGACCACCCTGCGAGTCTGGTCACTTCTCTGCGCCTCTATGTTTCTTGGTCATATCTCATACCTCAAGTTTATCCGTTGGGATTATACGTACAACATGGCCGCCAACGTGGCAGCAGGCATTGTGCAGAATGTCCTCTGGACGTGGTTCAGTTTCAAGAGATACAGAGAGTCGAGACGCATGTGGGCAGTTTGGCCTGGTTTCGTAGTTGCCTGGATCATATTCGCCATGAGCATGGAACTTTTTGATTTCCCCCCTTGGCTGGGCTGCATTGACGCTCACAGCTTGTGGCATTTTATGACTATTGGACCGACGATTTTATGGTACAAGTAAGTATTACACGTTCTATCATGGTTGTTACTTCGCTGACCCGAGTAGTTTCTTAGTTAAAGACGCTCGAGATGATATGGCAGGAAGTCAAAGACTGAAACTTTAGACTTTAGTAAGAGGTGGACCAATTTCAATGTCAAGATACTACATCATTTTATAGAGACCCATTAATTGCATCATTACCGAAGCATCCGCAAACTTGGCTAGAGGGAAACACAACGCATCAGACACAGGTCTATCTCTTAGGTAGGCTCTATAGAGCTTATACAGTATAATTATTATCAGAACTACCTTAATCTTGCCCAAATTTAAATATAACTTTAGGTATTCTTTAACAGATATTAGCCTTATAACCCTGATTATCTCCCGCGTCTGATATTTGCATCCCCTTGAGGCTTGCTTATATGACGATATTTTTTTTAATCACGCGAGTATTACTTTCTTGTTTCCTTCAGGGGGGGAAAAAGTCAAATGTTCGTGTGTCTCTTTTTCAAATGATTAATAACGCTGTAAGTCGTAATCAAGATGGCCCTAATAGAAGGCATAGTAGGTAAGTTAAACGTAAAACGACCCCCACATCCTTCTCTCCAACTCCATGCAAATAGTCAACTAGCTAAGATTTTCTCTTAGATATAAAATTTCACTTCCCAACATGGATTCAATGTCTAAATCAAACCCGGATATACATCTTTTTCTTTTTCCTGATACTTTCCCAGGACAAACATTCCATTATGTACCGACGAACCGTTGTTGAAGCACTTGTCAGCCTATATTTTCCGACATTTCGTCTTTGACATTGAAGATTAAGATTAACTCTTTCAAATCTGCACCAGCTGCTGGAAAGAATGTCTTGAGAAAAAAATTCACGACGACAGATTAATCGTCTCTCTGGGTCTTAACCCATAACTCGTTAACAGCCATTCTGCTCTCATGTGCTGAGCAGATCACGCACTGACAACCCTCGTCCTTTGGAGTCACGTCGATCATTATTCAGCATCAATAACGCAGCCATGGCTTCTTGGTCAAGCTCGCTCTGGGGGTTGAGAGCAGGACTTGTCAATGCTGATCCAGGCGCTGAGGCATCGCTGCGAGCGTAATGGGGTTGTCCGTATATCTGTGGTCCAAATGCGGGAGATGTTCCGGCAGAAACACTGTAACTATAACGGCGGTGGTCTGTTGAAACCGAAGAATAAGACTGTGCCCGATGGCGAGAATCTTGAGGTGGAAGAGCAGGAGATATGGATGGGTGACGGGCGTTACGGTCTGACATGGCAGTCATGGCAGGCGACGTGACATCAGAATCCTCCATCTCGACATCTTCGTCACCAGCTGGCTCTTCTTGAAAGGTTGGGTGAAATTCGCGGATGGACGGCAACCGGTCGCGGCCTGTTGGTGTTTGACGACCGGACTCTGTTTGGCCATTATCTTCCTCCTGTTGTGCTTTCAGCTTGAATACGCAATCTTCCAAGTATCGGATATATTCAATCGAAGCCTGGAGTACAAACTTTGGTTAGTTATATCAGACATACGACGTCAAAAATCAATAACATACCTGCAGAATTGACAGCTTATGCATATCTCCTGTGCAAGCTGGGATCATTCCCTTGAGCACGGCAAATTCTTCGTTCATCTTACTCCGCCTCCTACGCTCGATTAAACTGTGTGCGGTCTTCCTGGCAATCTTTCGTCCTGCTGCGCTTGTAGCACTAGGCCCCTTTTTCTTCGTCTTATCATCTGCGGCCGCGTCCCCTGTCGCTGCTGCTCCGACCTTAGAGTTGGCTGTTGTGGCTGTTGTCTTTGAGGCTGCAGTGCTTTTGCTGGTCGTCTTTGCTTTGTCTTTGCTGGCACCGCTATCCCCGTTTCCTTGTTGACGGGGTTTCATCTGAATGATCTTACGGGATCGTGTTGGCGGGGGCGGCAGAGCAAACGAGTTGTCTTTTTGCTCCTTGGCGGCAGAGGAGCGACGGCGTGCCTTCACTGTCTCGGCTGGCTGCATGGGGTATGTTGCTCCCGGGGAAGCTGTGGCAAGCTGGTGTGATTTGGTATCCGTTGGTGAAACCTGAGATGACATCGTTGGGGATATGCGAGAAGCATCATGGATTGCTGGAGGTGGCAACTCAAAAGAGAGCTGGAAAGTGGAAAGCTGCTGGGTTCCGTCCTTGCCCTTGATATCGGATGAAGATCCAGGTGTGAGCGGGAGGCCTGGTCGAGGCATCCTGAGATTTTCGAGGGTGCACTTTTTTCAGAAGAAAGTTGTGCTACCAGAATCCTCTTCGCGAATCTTGGGTTTTTGAAAAGTATCGTTGGAAACTGAACCAAGATAACGATGAACAGAACTATGAGAAGTGAGAGAGGGTTCAGTTAGGGCTCTCTAGAAATGGAATGGTTAGGGAATAAGGTATATCAGGGTCTTCAGCAGCAGTCAAGTTCCAGTCTCGTTTGAGAGTTGATGAGATAACGATATGATACTGCATGGGCATGGGGGCAAAAGATATTAAATTGGTGACCGAGATCAGCATATGGACGGATACAGTACCAGACGGACCAGACTACCAACGATAATTGATGAGCGAGCCAAACGGAGCATGCATATAGACACGAACACGCAACTCAGGCTACTCAGCGCAGCGCAGCGCCTCCTCCCCCAGTGAGTTTCACGTTTGAACCCGCTTCTTCCCTCCAATCCAGCGCAATCAACTGCAGACTATCTCTGCCTTTGTCCAACTTTAACCTAGAGCAACCGGGTTGAAGGGATGCGAATTCATGGACCAAGCATCATCGAGGAAATGGTCGCGTGCTCTCTTTGGTGTTGAGCGAATCAGCGTGGGGGATTCATCAACGTGGTCGGGGTAGACTCTTTGGTGGGCAGGGGTCCAGTCTCAAGAAGCAAAGAAGGAGGCGTAGATTGGCGTCCATCCTCGATGGAGAAAGAAGAAAAGTTACCTGGGATCATCAAATGGAGGGCACGAGGGCTGGTAGTGTGCTGCATTGGCACCTTTGACATTCTCTTCATGTCAATGTGTAAGTCAACCTACTAAGTAACTTTGAGAGGCAGATGCACATTTGATCAATTGTCACCAACACTGGCACTTTTAATCTTTCAACACGACAGATTGAAGAAAAAAGGTAACAGGGAATAAGAATAAGCATTTGCACAGACCAAATCTCCTTCGACTTATGAGCGTGAACCCCCGATGAAGATAAGAGATGGAGCTTCGGATCTCCAATCTCTCCCTCTCTGTCTCTCCAATCTTTTGTCTTGCCTGTCTCCACCTCTACCATTCGACTTCGTCTCCGGCTACGCAAGCAAGCCATTCATTGAAAAACGCCGAGAAGTGAACCTCCTACGGTATTCAAAAAGGCAAAGATAAACAACCAGTACAGAGGGGCACGTGTCCCATCTCGACCCTGGGAGCTTACAGACTCGAACGCTCCGGGATTGATGGAGCCAAGAGCAGGGTTCTTTTCGACAATTCGATTCACTTGTGGAACAAGAATGGTCGCGACTAAAAAATTTGGTCTTATTATTCGTCCTGGGACTCAATTGAGCACGTGCGCGTCCTCGAGACGTTGACAACTTTTTCTATCATACAGCACACCCCATCATTTTCCCCAATCTTACTGTGGGCGAATTCCACCCATCACCATCTTGGGTGAGCCAACGTGGGGAGAGACCCTGGGGCGGCTCTAAGCCAAGAACCTACCCCTGGCACGCCACGGACCCACGAAGAAGGCTTGAATACACAGCAGCGATTCAAGATCCTTGACTTCGTTATTTGAACTCTTCAACAAGATATGCTTGATGGACGAACCAACTTCCCGCAGCCTGTGTGTGCGTGCGTGCATTATTTCCCTTTTGTGTTATGGGCATTAACAGCCCTATGGAGTTTTCCAATCCAAAGTCATTCATGTCGTATCATATCATCTGAACTCCACTACTTATAAACAGTATGCCGATATCCGGCACTTAAACCTCGTTGCTGGGGTAGGTGACCTTGGTGGTGGGAGTGAACTCCTCCTTAATAGCCCGAACATTGACGAAGCGGGTCAGGAGGTTCTGGCTGCCGGCCTTGTCGTTTGTGCCAGATGCTCGAGAGCCACCGAACGGCTGCTGGCCAACAACAGCGCCAGTGCTCTTGCAGTTGACATAAAAGTTACCAGCAGCGTTGCGGAGATGCTCCTCAGCGAAGCGGGAAGCCTCACGGTCAGCAGCAAAGACAGCAC
Organism: Fusarium anguioides; assembly: GCA_012977745.1. NCBI lineage: Eukaryota > Fungi > Ascomycota > Sordariomycetes > Hypocreales > Nectriaceae > Fusarium > Fusarium anguioides. The sequence continues at coordinate 90,815 of JAALXK010000213.1, read as the reverse complement.
CAGTAAGACCATAGTCGGAGGTGGTCTCGATGAGCTTGCAGACATCAGCCATGGCGTTAGGGGCAGCATCATCGTAAATGTAAGTGGTGAGGATAGGGCCGAAGAATTCAGTAGAGAAGAACTTGTGGTTGGGGTTGGTAGTGGCGTAGATGGTTGGGTGGATGAAGTAACCCTTTGAAGAGTCATACTTTCCACCGACAACGAGCTCGAGATCCTTGTCAGACTTGGCCTCGTCAATGGCACCAGAGAGCTTCTTGAATGAAGCCTCGTGAATGACGGGGCCCATGAAGTTGAAGTGCTCAGTAGGGTTGCCAATCTTGATGGCCTCGACCTCAGCAACGAGCTTCTCCTTGAACTCGGGCCACATGGACTTGGGAACGTAAAGTCGAGAGGTGGCACTGCACTTCTGACCCTGGAACTCAAAGGCACCACGCACAGTCTGCTTGACGGCGTTATCAATCTCAGCCGTGGGGTCGATCAAGTGGAAGTTCTTGCCGCCAGTCTCACCAACGACACGGGGGTAGCCTCGGTAGCGGCCCTCAGCGATACCCTGACCAATGGTTCCATACAGCTGGCGAAAGACGGCGGTGCTGCCAGTGTAGTGGAGAGCAGCAAACTCCTTATGCTCGAGAACAACCTTGGTGATATCAACGGGGTTGCCAGGGACGAATTGGATGACATCCTTGGGGAGACCAGCCTCGATCAGGATCTGATAAACGAGCCAGTTGGAGGCAATGGCGAAGTCACTAGGCTTCCAGACAACAACGTTGCCGAGAAGAGCAGGGGCACCAGGCAGGTTACCTGCGATGGCAGTGAAGTTGAAGGGGCTGACGGCGTAGACGAAACCCTCGAGGGCACGGTACTCAAGGCGGTTCCAGACGCCGGGAGAGTTGTGCTCGGGCTGGGTGTTATAAAGCTGCTCAGCGTAGTGAACGTTGAAGCGGAGGAAGTCAGCCAACTCAGCAGCGGCATCAATCTCAGCCTGCCAAGCGTTCTTGCCTTGGCCAAGCATGGTGGCGGCCATAATATCGTAGCGGTACTTGGTGGAGATCAGGTCGGCAGCCTTGAGGAAGACAGCAGCTCGGTCGGCGAAGGGGAGAGCCTCCCAGGCAGGCTTGGCAGCCAGAGCAGCGTCAATGGCAGCCGAGACATCGGCAGTAGTGGCAGTGTGGTAAGAGGCGACGGTGGTGGCATGGTCGGCAGGGTTCTGCTGCTTGGAGAGAGAAGAAGCCTTGATCTACGAGGTTTCTTGTTAGATGTGATTCCCGAGATATCCGTGAGGTTGTCAATCTTACCTCCTTGCCGCCAACGACAACAGGAACCTCAATGGGCAGCTTCTTTTGAAGCTTCTCGATAGCAGCGGTCAGACCCTCACGCTGCTCGCTACCCTTGACATAGTGGTGGTTTGGCTCGTTGAAGACCTTGGGGGTCTTGAAAGTGGCCAGAGTCGCAGCAGTTCGCATCTGCTGGGTTCGAGCGGTGCTGCGGAGACCTCGAGCGCCGGCCCTGTTGAGGAACATCACGGAAGACATCTTGATGTTATATGGTGTGGTTGTTCTTCGTTATCGGGAGTCGTCGAAATGGAGGGAGGGGTATCACAAAGACAAAAAAAAGTACAGTAACAAAAGACTCTTGCTCGACGACGATCGAAGATGGAAGATGAAGAGAAAGAAGAGAAGGTGAAGGGAAGTGAAGTGAAGATGAAGCAGAAGAAATAAGTAAAGTCTGGCAAGACAACCAACGACAATGATCCTGACTAACAGAAATTCCGATCTTGGAACAGTTATCACGACTCAGACCCAGATCTCGCGTAGCAAAATCCTCCTACGCCTTCACTGCCGTCGCCACGCGAGCTAAGCTGTTCTCCTCACGCAACTCTGAAGCTAATCTTTGTTGTGTTCGCGGCTTATCACGGCCTAAAAGTAAATGCGTGGGGACATGGCACATGACGTTGCCTGTATTCCCCAGCCAAAAGAGTGTATACCATTGGTCAATGGCTCGCTGATGCTGGGGCCGATCTCGGCAGATGGAGCCTGTCATGTTATCTTTGGTTACCCGCGAAGAGCCGCACCGTAGGTTCCACTAACTAAAACATTTCTTTTTTTACTGTATGTATTAGAAACTCGTATCTGATTTATTACAAAGAATAGATATGATATAAAACCAAGTTAATGAGAACAAAAATCCTAGGGAGCCGAATACTACGCAGAATTTGTTATTCTCTTCTCACACATAATAATGCTTACTTCTATATCAATATTTAAACCACCTCTCTTCATGAGACAAGGATGTTAGCTCTGGACTAGCTGGCTTGCGTTCTTGATACCTATCACCGCGCTTTTCCGAGCGTGGGGAAATTTAATGGTCATGTGCTATCTCGACTTGGTTCAAATAGCAGTTACGAATCGACGGACTTTGCCTGTTTTGACTTGGCGAGCCTGGGGAAGAAAAAGTTTTCTTAATCTTCTAAACAGGACTTGCTCTTCCATACCTTCTGGGCGCGATGGATGGCACTTGAGCGTGATGCGATATAAGAATATATTGGATTAGGTATAAACAGAAGAATATTACTTTACTTATCTTATAACCCTGACGCTGGAAAAATGCTCTAATAAGACACCTCTTTCCCAGGTCAATCCGTACCACACTTCTCTCCTCCAACCACTTAGCTTCATATGCATTGAATGGCAATCGCCTCGAACGGGTATAAACAAATGATAGCTACCCCATGGGAATAGCTCCTCTCTCACTGGTCAACAAACAGCCATCTCTCATCCTTCCCTGGGCCCTTGCTCAATTTAATCCTTCTGGATTACGCCTTCGCAAGCCGCTACCTCCGGCCCGGCCCCATAATCGTCGGACCCATCCCGTTAACGCTCTTCGCAGGCCGGTGACACCGGCCAGACCTTTAACGGTTTTGCGTTTTGTTTGACGCTCCTCCTCCCACTGGTCAGCTTTCAAGTCCTCCTAATGCTGGCTGCCTGACGCGATTGACTCCCTAGGCGTGGGGGGCTCGTCTCGCTGTTGGTAGCTAAGCAATGGCACCGTTAATCCGTACATCTCGGTTCGTCCTTCTTTGTCATGCTGGTCAATCTCCACATTGATGCATACGTCAAGTGTTCCATCGTTGGATCGGCCATGCGTCTGTCGTGATGCCGCCCTGTGTTTTGTTCCAGCCTGTACCTCACCCTTGTGAAGTACCTTATGGCCATTGTTGCCCAAGAAGTTCTGCTCCGAGGCCTCTGTTCCGTTCTCATTTGCAGTGTCATTGGGGGAGTCCGGGTTGTTGGGTGAGTTCTCCGTAATGGTCGCAAAGTTACGACTCGGCATCGTGCAGTGGTTGTGGTTGGCCGTTTTGTTCGACTCACCAGGGTCCTTATTGAACAGATCCAGCAGAGTCTCATCCGTCTTAGCATTCAAGTGATGGATCTTGTTCCTCCTGGCCAGAAGGTTTGCAACAGCCTGGGGTGGAGGCTTGTTGACAATGGCCGAGGAAATGACATTGACCATGTAGCGGTGGTCCTCCTCCGCGGGGACCTTGAGGTCTGGGTTGGAATAGAAGCGACCCAGCGCAGCCAGATGCACATCACCTCCGAGGATGGTCACACGAACGTTGAACTCAGCAGAGATCTTCTGAAGTTCAACCATCAGCTCACGTCTTTCCTTCTTGTGCGTTCTGGCAGTGTAATGGTCGTCAAGATCATCCAGGAGATCGATGCTACCATCAAACTGGTTGAACAGACTTCCACCAATTCCAAATCGCTTGTTGAGGATCTTGATAGGGCCCATAACCGGACTGCGGAAGATGTTCTCGAGCCATGTCAAGCGCTGTAGCACATTAGCTGGTCTGGTCTCATCTCAACTCTTCCATGATTGCTCACCGGGTATGCGATGGGAATTCCGAGAAGCAGAATTAAGTGCTTGATTGGCTCTCCTGCAGCAGCTGCTGCTTCAAGCTCTGAACGAAGTCTTTGGAAGATCTTCTTATAGGTTGCGGGATAGTTGATTTGATGGCGGGTGCGCTACACGTTTGATTAGCTCCTGGAGTTCGGGAAGTACATTTAGCATTTTACTGACCTCAACTCGAGCGTCAATTCCAAGCAGGGCAATACGAGCACCGAGGCGGGTATAAATATTGAACGAGCGCTCAGCAACATATGGACCAGGGTGGTCTCCGACAATATACTCGGGCGACTCGATCATTGGCGCCACATAGGTGTCAATGAGCTGGTTAGGGTCGGGTCCCTGGCTCGCTTCCTCGATGGCGGCATGATCTGAAGAGAGTTAACATGGGTGATCACGCCATACATAAAGTGATCGCACCAGTAGTGTAAGTTGATGGGGGAGGGGGCATATGATGCTGGAAGAGCATGTAATATTTATGAGCAGTGCCGCCAATACCGCGGAAGACATCACACTGCATGAAGTTATCGACGTATGAGCCGAATCCATCAATAATCTGCGACCGGTCAGTAATCTACTACTATAATCACAATCTTCTTCAAAACTCACGTCGTGGTCATCCCAAATATTGATCTGAGGAATCTGGCCGTTGACCCCAGCGAAAGGGTCAGTGTTGTACCAGCGGATGTAGTTTTTGAGGTAGTAGTCATCACATTCGGCTCGCATTGTCTCTGGGAATGGGTAGTCTCTACGCTTCTTGGGGTTGCTAATATCAGTCCAAGGGCGTAGAGGACCGTCAACCCTAATACCGTCATTGTAGATCTGGTCGCCGCCACCAACCATGACATGGAAAGGGAGCTCGCGATGCTTTCGTGTCACATCGTTCCACAGCGCTGGACCGCTCCAGGCCTCTTCATCGGTTCCAACACTGAAGCCGTTGCACGAGTGAAACATGATGCGCATAGACTCGGTCTTTGCAGGTACGAAGAATCTGTTTACTCGGGGCTTGTGTTCAGTTGAGAATCTTAGTTCGGGTAGAGCGTATTCGTAGCTAGATTCGGTGGCCTGAATTGGGACATTGACATCAAAAGCCCAGAAGGTGTTGCGCGGGTCAGAGTAAAGGCAGCATGCATCAACGCGTACCTCCTCCTGCGCTCCATTGGTCGCCTCCTGGTTTGCGAAGCCGCCCTCTTGAGGTTGAACAACTTGCTTGAGAGTCAAAAACGGCTGGTGCAGAGGAATTTTGCCGCCGCCTTCCACGACGATGAGCACGCTTCCGTACCAACGTCCCTCGTTCATGCGGCGGTAGTTCAGCAGAGGACCACAAACAATCGTCTTTCCGTCAGGAGCATTCTCTCCTTGAGCTCCTTTAGCAGCATGGCTTTGGCCAACATGATCGCCTACGATGGCCCCATTGACATCGCCAGCGGCGGCGGTGATAGGTCTGTACTTTCCGGTTTCGCGGTTCTCGTCCTCTGGTTCCAAGCGGGACTGGTTCAGAAAATCCGCAAGCTCGCCTGTGTTTCCGGTCGTTTGGTGAGGATCTCGTGGTGGGCCGTCGCCAGTGAGCTGCGAAGCGTGTGCAGCATAAGCAGACGATTCCTGATGTCGCCAGCGACTGGCTGACGCATGAGGGTTTCGTTGCGACTCGGCGGTCTTAGGTCTAGCGCCTGTATCCGACATCTTTGTCGTCTGGTCGTGATCTAGAGCTAGGTGCTGGTTCACGGACTTCCTATAAAGATTGATATGGAGGCCTCCGGTTTTTGTGGTGGCACAAGATTGGTCGTCGCAAGTTTTATGCGATTGGCAAATTAACGACGCGGGTTATAGTTGATCGCGCCAGGAAACGATGGTCAAGTTGAATGCGCAAGACTTGATTATCATCTGCTAAGTCCAAAAAGATACCTCGTAACAAGAACAAAAAAAAACGACAAGAGAGAAATCCGACGATGTCTATGGCAAAAAACCGGAAACTTTACTGGCGACGGGAGAGAAGGGACCAATCTAAGCTAAAGGAAGGGGAGGACAGCGAGGCACGATACTACAAAACAATTGAATGATGACGCAGGTGCAACCAGAGCACGCACATCTCGTTGGTGCAAGGGCCACGGGCGGTTGCGCCAACATTATCGAGGTCATAGTATTTTTCTAGGTACTTAATAATAGAGGGAGTGTACTTGGCAATGCTAAGCTAAGGGTCCTTCTGACTCCTCCATCAGCTGGTCGCGACAAAGTCATCGGTCCATTTTCTTGCTTTTGCAGTGACAAAAAGCTCGAGGGAGCTCCATTCGATGCACAAGCTAAATTATCCCGAAACTGAGATCAGGGAATTGGATGGGATGAGATGGCGCCAAGAAAGATAATCGATCTCCTTATTGGTCCATCGGCTATGGTGGAAGCGATCCCTGAGTTCCTCCAAGTCCATAACCAAGACACCACCTTAAAATCAAGCTCCATTTGGCTTTTGGTGGTTGTCCCCTAGCCAGGATGTGAACTGTTCCAGATAACCAAACGGTTGACGGGGTAATATTGTGATTGTCGTTATGCAATTATTGTCTGTATCAACCTTTGTCAACCCCTGAAGGACTTGGCATGTAAGAATGCGAATTTCACGAGCTTCAAATTCCCATCTTTTACGAACGATCCAATACGATTCACTTGCGCATACCAACAGATAATTACCCACTGACTATGAATGGGGAGGACATGAAACAAAAACAGCCCACAGAGACATTCATACCTATTCATTGGGTAATGGACTGTTGTGTTATCGCATTCATAACTAACCAACTAACCTACCCGATACTGAACGAACTGGCACTCTGCAAGTTTGAGTAGTTGTTGCAGTCTGTTGCCATCCATCTCAACTTCATTGGTCTGAACTACCATTCCCGACATGAGTGGCTTGTGAACGCTCCCGTTTACCTAGGAAGATATATTTAAGCTAGTAATTAAGCATGATAACTATATGTGACGTCATGTTCTGCTTGCTCTGAAAACATATGGATTGATCACTGGTGACAGCTTCGAATTCATTGTTCTTGAGAAATGCTCAGTTGCTTAGGTACCTACGCAGTTTTCTGTCTTTCATCTCTTCGCAATTCGTGGCCAGGCAATAAGTTAGCAAACTCTGTTCATTCCTCTTCTATTATCCGCGACTCAGCTCCTCATGGATAACCTTAGGCATAGCCAAGAAATGTTGAGATCAATCTTAGTGACGTCTAACCAAATAAACAGACCTTATGCCCCATTGAATCAGTATATGCGGGACCTGAAGGATACCAATTTGAACCACTGCTCTGTCTAAGTTCGCGATCAGAATTAACATGCTCTCAGAAGAAATTATAGTTTTTTGATATCATACATATTTTCCGCAAAACCAGGTTACCGGGTAACCCAAACACAGCCCCACATGTATTACATAAGCAACCAGCCATCTTATCAACCTCAAATTCTCGTAAAAAATTTCAATCCTCACATACTTTTCAGCGCAATGTTCTTGGGGAAAGTCGAATGATCGGCCACCAACGAACTGCACCACATGATCGTCAACGATCAACCTAGATCATCTCAAGATCACAGCGTCATGCTCGTCGAGAAATTTCGAACACGAGGAAAGCGGCCTGCGAGTCGTGCGTGGTTCACAACTCGACGTCCCATGGCACAAGATCTCAAATACGAGTGATCATGGCTCCTACTCAGGTAAGCATGTTTAGTGAAACAGTGAAGCGCAGTCAAACTGCGAACGGCATTAGTGTGTACAGCAAATGAGCTCTTCCATGCTCGCCTTGCTGAAGGAAATTTTATCGTGCCAAGATTGATATCCCCTACTATTACCAAACACCTCTGTTCTTGTAATCCCACAGACACTGGTGCATGAAGATAGGGGTACATGCCACTACATCGGACAAGTAGTTGTCAATGATGAATGAAGTTTTCTACGTGCATCGCAGCCGAAGTTTGTCGGTATGACCGGTGGGATGGTCACCAAATATTCTCCCTTGTTCGTGACCCGCCGAGTTGGCTTCAAAAGAGGATGTAAAGCCAGCAAGCGAGAGCAAAACTGCCAAGCCTGAGACCATATGCCCTTAATCTGCCAAGTCTCCTGGTTTATTTTAAGGATGGAAAGGCAGCGGGTCAACCATTGTTGATCGCGTATTGGACAGTCCTCCTAGACCAAGCAAGACAAGCCTTCCTGGGCGGATATCAACTTGATGAGATGTCCACATCACCGTACGTCTGCAGCCCGGCCTGCCTGGTATCAGACAGAAATATGCGGTGGGCAAACCGACGCCACATTAGGGGGGCTGTTACGGGCCAGCAAGCGGCGTGGTCGGTGCCCACAGGCCCATCAAGTTGGAACTCTGTTTACTTCTGATTCAGCCGACCAGGGATCCAACGATCAGAGCTGCATCTGTTGCGTGCATTTGGCCCTCGGATCAATTACCAAGCAAGGACATGACCAGATCCAGCTGAGAGAATGGGGCTGCAGTACTGACTGTGCTGAACGAAGAGGGCCTCAGCCGTATTCCGAAGTCGAACAGCATGATGCATGCAAGGGAAATCGAATTGAGGGTTACTGCGATGTTGTGACACCAGCCTGTGCATTCATTCTGCAAGGTAATCTGCAGTAGTAGCCAGATACAACAATACATGTGCTTCGCAGCCACAGCTGCAGCCGTGTCGCAGTAAACATGGAGAATCATACCCGTCACCGCCACGTTTGTTTGATAGATTCGAGGCGTTTTCAATGGAAGAATCTACCAATGGGCTCAGCACGTGCGGTTCTACAAAGTCACAGTCATCAATTAATGTTAAGCTTGTGTAGTACTGCATGTGGGTAAATTCAAATCCGGATTACTGATAGAGTCCCAGTTGAACCAGACAACTAGAGACTTTTCCTGAGCATTTAGACAATGAAACAAGGAGACAGCATCTAAGCGGAATAGACCCTCCAATGATACTCGTTCTCAGCTCTGAAATTACCATGTGCCGGATCAGTGTTTGGTGTGATGATGGGAGCATTTAGCATCCATGTTCTAAGCTTGATCAGGTAAGACACCTTGGCAATATGATGGACGTCATCAACACGTTATATTACAAGTGAATACATGGCGGTACTTTGGGTGGGGGGCAGTGAGAAATGAGCTGCCCTGTCTTGTGCTATGGTAAAATGTCCATGGACAAATGGACCCCTTTCTCGGCGTCTGAGTCTTCCGAATCCTATCAGTATAAGTAGCTTTGTAGCTCAGCCAATCATTAGTGCTGGAAAATGGTGTAAACAAGATGGGAATGCTCAGCGACCGGTCAAATGGACTTTGATAAGAAATATTCTTGGTCTATTTTGTGGTCGGCGGGTACAAGATGATGATGGCCCAGTTATTGGTTTTGCAACCGACTTTAACGGCGGCTGTAGTTTCAACCATCCAGGTCATCAATGCGCCATATGAAGTCAGGACGATCTGATTTTTTCTTTTTTTGATCTGCCCTTCGTCGGTATGGATAGTTTCTCCTTTATGAGCTATTGGTTTAGGAAAACTATTCCGTGTGGTGTTGTGGTCGGTCCGTAATCTCGGACATGTCCAGAGATTCCACTTCTAAGTTTACTCTTTCGACTCTGTTCCCAACATGTGAAGTTCAATGGCCCTTTGTCTTGACAGAAACCACGGTGATGGTATGAATGTTTCGAATATCTACATACCTACCAAACACATACTCCATATGTAAGCTGCAGATCGTTAACCCCAGAGCTGGAGCACGTTGCTCTGTGTTCATTCAGCCACTGTCTCCTTGTAAGACGACAAGAGTCAGCCTCAACGGTGTTGCTCCACTGTCGGTTGTCATGGGCCTGGATCATTCATATCCACTAGCTAATAAGTCTTCAGCCCAACAGGCCGTTGATTGACAAATTCATGATTTCGTCTGGCAAGGCTAGCCAGACTATTTCGCGTTTAGTTGGCAGTAAAGCCTCGACACTATGAATTAGGGGTTATATTACATTGAATCGACGATCTTGATGTACCCCTGCGGCTAAGGAAAGCTTGATAACATGCCACTGAAAAACCTGGAAGGACTGGTATTCGAAACACACCTGTTTCAGTAACTCATGAAGAGAAATACCTACAAGATTACGGAGTACGGAGTACGGAGTGTAATGTTTCCTTTTCCTCCTTGTCCCCAGACCTCCATCTGTCAAACTGAGAAGCCGGGAAATATTTCCCAGCGTGTCATCAAGTTGTAATGGGGCACCAGCCATGTTGAAGTCAATTTCACCCATCTTACGCCTCCTCCACCACCATCGGGAGCTTCCATCTGGGGATCCATTGGCAATTAACTACTGGGTTTCTGAATATCATGCTTCATGTGTCAGACCGAAAGCATGGCAGAGATCGGAATAAACTTGGATGGGGATGATCGGAGTTTGTTGATATGAGTTACATGGTGCATCTTACTGCAGGTCACTGCTTCGTTGTCAGTCCTCACCGTTGGAGGTTGCGTTGCATTCGGTTCCGTTTATCCTCTGTGCCTCTTCAGCTCTATAAACCGCCAGGCTTTAGACCCCTGGTTGTAGAGTGCGGCAGCTTATGAACGAGCAGACGAATCGCCTCTCTTCGAGATGAATATAGTGCGTTAGCTTTGCAGCAGGTTGTGTGCCTTGATTCTATCGCGAGTTTTCTTTTCAATAGTGCTAATGAATGTGCTTACTAAACTCGAATCTTATTTGCATTGTATGATGCAGTGGGCGCACTGTTGTCGGACGTTTCACCGGGATTGTTTTTGTGTGATATGATTCAATCGATAATGTTCTAGGTGGTTTCCCGAATGAATGGAATTGGATGACACAAGAAACAAAAGAAGAAAGCGCCCTGACTCAATTGTCTTATCCATGACGTTTTATTCATTTCGTGGGCGTTGATCGAAATTGGATGGATCTGGGTATTGTTCGCTTGTTTGCTTTATTGAGAAATGGTTCATCTACTGAAGCTGCACCTCAGTAAATGTTCCATGTGTTGTCAGTGGAGCCATGTACATCCGCTCATTCCAAAGTACTGATGTACCTATAGTAATAATACCAGGTAAACTCCGTGAGAAACTTGGGTGCTGTAGGTCAAGCAAGCAAGCTCTTGCTTAACTCTTTGACTTTTCAATTATGCGCCCCTTGTCGACTTATTCGCCCGTCTAAAAAGAAACGGAAGCCAAAGAAAATATTCTCATCTCTTATTCCGTGCGCCGCCCCATTCTGACAACAACGCGCCGCCTCTTCTGGGCATAGCCTCATTTTCTACGGTACAGCCTGGTACAAGGTTGACCCTACGGAGACTTCGGACTTTCTAAGTCTTTACAACACTCTCTAGGGGCTCCCTGTCAATCACCACTTCGTCTTGCCGCTCCCCCCGGCTAGTCCGTGGCGATCCATCATTCTGTGGTGTGGAGGTTGCAGGTTGCAGCACGCTAGCAAACGCCCAGGTACTCTACGGTACAGTACGAGCCCAGGCTTGGCCCGTCACTTCACGGTTCGCAGTTTGCCTATGGAAACCCTGAAGAGAGCCTCGTCTTTCATTCCTTCAAACCCATTTCGAATACTCTCCTCCGCATTACAACCCCAGGCCTTTACACCTGCATCCCTCATTTCTCTGCCGGACAGAGTAGCGTCGAATAATGGTGATTTGAGATCAGACTTATCTGTTTTATTGATTGGATTTTTTTTTTATTAATACGGTCGCCTTTCCAATAAGAGGAGCACCAACCAACGGGACGCTTCTCTCGTTGAAGGCTGCCTGATTTTCCATCGTTTTGTCATGAGATGGGTGGTTCTACTATGATCATGGCTCCGGCCGTGGAAACGTCGACTCCCTTCCCGCGGTCTCACTCTAGCCCGGAACTTCTTTCGTTATCTTCCCTCGATAAACCCTCCTCGAACCAGTCACCCCAGAACCAGAACGTTTCCGACCTTCAATCGCTACCGAATTTCGATCTTCCCACGTTTAATGTCGAATTCAACCTTGATACAACCGTTTTTCTCGGAGGAGAACAGACTGGCAAGACATCGTCCGTGTCAACCCCTTCAATCGTTGAAACAAAAGAGGTTCCAGAGGAAACCTCACGCTTCAGACATGCCCGAAAAAGAACAAGCTCGCTCATAGACACCCGCGGTTGGCTCTCAAGCTCCAAGAGCACAACAGACCTTCGCGAAGAACCTCCTAGACCAACAACTTCCGCTGGCGACAAGACATTTGGAGATGGATCGATCGGAGACTTGAAACCCTTACAGAGAACGATGACAAAATCAGGATCTTTCGCGAATTTCGCCAAGCGTTCATGGAGACCTTCTCGTTCCCCGTCGCCTATGAAGAACGCAGAACCTGCCAATGAAAAAGAGGAGACGGCTGGGCGTAATCGATCCGAGAGCACAACATCAGTCAAGCTTACAAAGACCCGCAAACGCCCTGGCTTGACCGTTGATCACGTAGACAAGAACAAGTCGACTGATTCACTAAAGTCTGCCGGTCCTAAAGCCTTTTCCCGAGCCAGTGGCTACTTTTCAAAGCTCAAATCCAAACAGGCGAGCCTGGCAAAGCTCAATACCAACACCGATTCCGATAATAGCTGCGCGTCCTCGGCCACGAGCCTTGCGGCACCAGCTTCGATCATCGCAGAGGAACGTACGCCACAATCATGCACCTGCGACACAACCTCCGCTACAACCGTGACCGATGAGTCCTCAGTCGAGATGCCACCTCAGCAAAGAGATGTTCTGTGGTCGTCCTTCAAGGCAATTGATGTTGATTTCAAGGGATTCCTCGCCAAGAGCACCGCACAGCGAATGTCGCAGGTTCAAACACAACTTCTCCCTTTCCTGAGGAGCACGATGAATCATGAATCAACAAAGAAACTTTGGCCTGAAGATGTTGATCGCAGAGCAACTATTTTGAATAAGTGGTGGGTTGCAATTTTGGAAATGTTGGATGGTCAGGCGCCTCAACCTGTGCCCGGTGTCGACCGCCCAGCCCTTTTCGATGCCGCGACACTTCTCATGACGCGACTCGAATGGCGACAAGCTACATCGTACTTCCTACCACTTGCCAACCGATCTCCTGCAGAACGCGTCCGGACCCGGTCCATGACCACCTCATCTGCATCGTCCGTGACATCTAGTCAGGCAGCGTTCTTAGAGGAATCGGCTGAACACAACGTTAGAACCATGTTTGTTTCCAATTTGGTCAAGCAAATGGGGTTTGTTGTCGAGAAACTTTCGCTCCGTCACGTACCGGTCAGCCTGGTTAACTTTGCTGGAAAAGCCTGCGCCTATGCATTCTTCTTCGCCCCTGGCGTTGCGGATATCTTGATTAGGCTTTGGGGTCTTTCCCCTGAACTTATTCGACGAGTGGCTGAGGAGCTTGGCCTCCCACGAAAGAACAAGGGCGAGAGCGACGATATTGCAGCTTTGTTTCCTCCAACCATTGGCGTATTCGCCTGGACATCAGCAAAGGGAATGTGGGACAGCCTTAAGAAGGTTCCTAGGTTACCTATGCTGGTGTCTAGGATCCCATGGACAGGCCCCTGGGCAGCTCGCTGGAAAGGCCGAGACACAGACGTCTTCTTCATCTTTTGCAAATACTTCCATATCCTTTCGGAGCAGTTTATACCTCATGGGTTGCCTCTCCTCGAAAAGGCTAGGTCTCCTGCCTTTGCTCTTGTCCAAGCCCAACTTCTCTACGTTTTGGATACTACGATACATCGCCAGTCTCCGATGGATGGTGTATTCAACCCTGCTGCGATGGACTCTATGCCAGGTGTTGATGCCGCCATGGCTCTGCCACTTCCCGCTAGTAATGTTATGAGGGGCATGTCCGAGAACCGATGTATTATGCTTTTGAAGGACTTCCTCTCAGACGACTCGCTTGAAATCGCTGGTGCTCGTCATACATTTGCGGAAACCTTCGCGACTATGATGAAGGCAGCTACCAGGAAAGTGTCAATGTACAACCATCCTGCTTGCTTCACCCTCTGCGACTTCTTGGAGGAAGTTCTTGTGCTTTACAGCGAATTTGAGGACCCTGACTGCTCCGATACCTATCTCGACTGGCCGTTCTGGTTTGAGGTTTGCCAGAAAGTCATGAGCTCTTTCAACACCATGTCTGAGATTCGAATGTTGGCCCTGATCTACTCCATCTGGGACGCCATCTCGAAGGACCCTGTGCGTAAGCTGACTGTCTGCAAGGACTGGCTGCTCACTGAAGAGACTTTTAATGAGTTTTTCAACCACTGGTGCCCCATGGTTCGGGCTTACTACCAGCGCTTGCTGTGTTGGCGAATGTGCCGAGACACAGGAACGCTGGATGAAGTTGATGGGTAAGGGCTACATGGTTATCTTTTTTTTTGTTTTTTTTTTTGACATCTGCTAATTTTTTAATAGTCAAATCTTTGTTCTTGTGGCTGAGCGACTTCAGACGACATGGTCTCACTACTTACACATCAAGCATACAGCGGAACAAGAGCAACGAATTGCACCGTCAACTGCTCCAGTGAATCCAGCACCTGGAAAACGCTTCATGATTATTCGCCAGGAAATCAATGTTCCTCAACCCGGACTGTACATGGGAAGCTTTGATTCCTTCGCTAAGCTTCCTAATAGCGAGACTAGCGTATTGAACGGCCTGCCTCCTGATCCCTCGAGGAATGACGGAAGAAAGCGGTGGTCGCTGCTAGGCAAAGTCCTTTCTCTTGGCGGCAACACGGGTGCAGGAGCTGGTTGGGATGACGATTTCCAGACTGTCCGTCGCGAGACAGCAGAATCTCGATCATCGACCGCTGCTCAACCTAACAGAAACTCTAACATTCACCATAACAAAGGTCGCCCATCCGAGGATGACTCTCTTTATTCTCAACCCACCTACGAAGAACCAAAATATGTTTTCAAGTTTATTCTTGCCTGGCAACAACAGGCAGCACCTCTCCGAGATCGCTTTTTAACTCGCCCTCGACTTCCTGGTCCAGCACAGACTCGCATCAGCGGACCATTGCGAGTCAACGGTTTCACTGTACCGACGGGCTACTCTGCGCCAACGCGCAAGTTCTCTGGTAGTCCTCAGCAAGGGCTCATCGATAATGCTAAGAATGCGAGCTTGCTGAGCCCATCTGAAGAACAAAGTGGTTCCCCAAGCTGGAAACTCGAGGTGACGCTTCCAAGTTTAGGCGACGAATCCCCTAAAGCATCTAGCACCAAAGCCAGCCCATCACCATCTCCATCACCCTCGCCATCACCGAACCCGAGTGCGGGCTCGTTCACAGATACTATTGTGAATCCCATAAAGCCTGCTGGCCTTTACATAAAAAATTCCGTTTATACTGGACGATCACTTGCCGAGTGGGCCCAGGTTGTCTTTGAATGCAATAATTTCGTCGAGCGTCGCCGGGACGAAGGGATGGAAAACCTCGGCGACGTGGAGATTCCCGTCCTCAGCGTGGAGGGCTTTCGCAAAGTTGGCGGCTAAAAGCTGCGAATCCAAGATACCTTTATCAAGCACTCTGCATTTTATGCAATCCGTTCTCTCGCACTCATGATTCCCTTACCTCATTACACGCATCGGAAGTGGTCATAGGCATACTTGATTTTCTGCACACACATCAAAATACCATCACCCAGGTGCTTTGACAGCTTCCTTTTCATTTTCACATACATTCGATCCCAGGGGCTTAGATACGGGATATCGCATGATTTTAGGTCACTATAGGTGATTTGTTCATTTGTTTGAGATTTTCAACGGCACTTGGGTTATTTGACTTTGAATGTTAAGGCGTTTAAGAGCAACAACTGGTCTGTTATGCTTCTTTTTGTTACATCTATCATATATTAGCCTGTCATAAGCGGCACATGTGGGGAAAGGTCTTTCTTGGTCAAGGGGATAGGTGGACATGGTCGGAGTAGGATTGCATACAATTGAAATGCCCATGGCCAACACGGCTAAAGACTGGAGCGATGGACTACTGAGTGTGATTTTGTGTGTATATATCAAATTGGTTGGGGGCAATAGTGAGGTGAATACAGAAGACGCGTCTTCTGCTTTGGATCATCCTAATGATAATGGCAGTAATGACAATTGTGCCTTTGAGCGCAACTATGAACGATTATGCCTATAATCAGCTTCAATGACTTTGTGCCATGTCTCATCCAGCCATATTTCTCCCTCATCATGTAAGGTATCGTCCGTCCGTCCATCATTTACTCCCAGCCAGCTTTCATTTCTGCACGCATTTCATCAATCTTGGGCTGAAGGGCTTCATACCTCTTGAGGGCATCCTCTCTCATAAGATCCTCTCGCTTAGGATAGTAGCCCTCAAATGATGGCTTACTGTCGGTGACAGCTAGCCAGCTCTGGCGACTCTGCGTGTAAATATGTACATCTGGTTGAATCTCCCAGGGTTGATCGAGAGTTCCAACGCGCACATACGATAGATGCGCCACGGCATCAGCGTAGTGGTTCCACAAACCAGTGTGGCAAGCCGGACAGCTGATCACTGTCTGTCCCACGCCAGATTGCGTAGGGAGACAGACGGACAAGGTCCTCGCTTTGGGCTGAGGCTCACGGATAGCAGACTCGGCAGATGTGAGTCGTGAGAAAACAGGCTGAACACCTGCTGGGACAGGATCCGGGTTGGAAGATGAACCGGCAATGGTAGGTGGTGCTGAAGGCAGCAGGGTGAGAGCAGATGACTCGATGAGAGCGCCGAGGGAAAAGGCAGCCCCTGTTTGTCGCTGACAGGCAGTACAGTAACAACAGTGAACTAGGAGAGGACGGAGGGAAAGCTGGTAGCGGATAAGACCGCATGCGCAGCCCCCAGGAAGGGGGGGAGTGACTTTGTTATGGGGGCAGTGAGACATGATGATGGATGGATGGTGTTGAAGAAGAGGAGATAAGGGAAGAAAAGAGGAGAGAAATGAAGAAAGGAGAAGAGAAGGGAAGAGGGGGGGAAGAGTCTTTTAAAGAGCTGACGGAGGAGAAGATGAACAGGGTTAAGTAAGAGACTGGCCAATTATAGAATAACAAACAAAAAGACACAAGACTCGTGTGGCATTGATTGTTCTCGTCTTAATTCACTCGTTCTCACTGAGACCATGTCGAGCGAGCGGGGTGATGAACCAGTAAGAAGAGGCCTGATCGCCTAAATAGGAAAGTTGTAAAAGGCTTGACACGAAAGGCAAGGCAGGTTATTTAATTTATCTTGACCTTTTAAATATTGTTATGAACTTAAATACGTAAATAGATGAGAACAATAGTTTTGTGACTTCCAGTTTACTACTAATATAACAATGTAGGAGTAAATTGTGAGGAAGTTTGACGCTGTAACTGGTAGTGGCAACTGGTCCCGTCACCTTACCGTCGGGTCACACTGCCTGCCTGCCTACCTTCCGTCAGTAAAAACTTGCCTAGATTGCCAAACAAACCGCACTCATCCATCCCAACCTCTTTCCTCTAACTTGCATTCTTTTAGTTTATCATTCTTCATCTTCAACTCATTTACCACCCGCCATGGCATCTTCAGATGAGTCCCCCGATGACGCCTCCGATGCCTCCAGTGCCTCGACAACACCCGAGACCTTTACCTTTGACGACTCTGGAGATCTCTGGTTGCTTGTCGTAAAATCGCCTTCAACTCTTCAAGTCGACTCGCACGCCCTGTGCCGGGCATCAAAGGTCTTTCGCACCATGCTACGCGGACGTTTCCTGGAGTCCAGGCCCGCTGGAGATCACGATTGCTGGGAAGTCAAGCTCCCCGAAGATAAATCTCAGCCCTTCATCGTCCTCATGGACGTAATTCACGGAAACTTTGATCGCATACCTTTGCAAATTACAGCCCTTGACCTTTATGATCTTTGTGACTTGACCAACAAATACGACATGACAAAGGTGCTACGACCTATGACATCAACTTGGTACAAAAGATTTCAGGCCATGTGCGAATTTGAAGTGGAAATTGAAATTTATAGAAATATGATGTTCATTGCCTGGGAGCTGGGGTGCTATAACATTGCGGGGGATATAATATTCGAAATTACCGTACGCTGTAGTCTTGACTACAATGGTGACCTGGTATACGATGGATCTTCTCCTTTGAAGAACATGGAACCCTTTCGACTAGTTCCAGCTCTCGGTAAATGGTCTTCGTAACTGATTACGTTTTATTAATTTCACACCTTGTGATAGATCAAATCATGCAGCACCGTTCGAGCATGATGGGCATGTTCCGCGCAGAAGGTCAAAGAATATCGATCAGGGTTCTCGCGAGACGCCCAATTTGTCCACACGAGGGCCCTTGCTCCCTCCAAGAACTTCCAGATGATATTCCTACAAAGTTTTTACAAGCAATACAAGGCTTACTTGTTGACTCCTTCTTTCTGCCTGACTGCAAAGTCGATACTGCGGGCAATCGATACAGGGGCAGTGTAGTATCACTGCAAAAACGATTCGAAGAAGTCAACTCAAGAGTATTCGGGTCGAATCCGTTTCGCTTTTGGTGTTCAATACGTAGCCCATTGATAGAAATTACTGGGGAGTGTTCCTTGCGACTGTCTCTGTTGAGTGAACACCAATTCGACATGCTCATAGAACGGGCCAGCGAGCTTGGAATGACAACATTCATAGATCTTCGCCACAAAACGGAACTGGAATATGAAGAGGAGGATGAGGATTTCAAGGAGAATTCGTGTCTATTCGAATGATATTTGGTCAGCAAATGTTCTATAGCCAGCGGCAGCGGTGTTATCCGAGGAAAACCTTGACTGGAGTATCAAAGTCATTCATGGAGAGAGTAACAAAGTCGAGAACAAGGGCTTATATGTCTTGGAACCTAGGTTTCATGGTTTAGCTAACAAACACTTTTAAACCCATTCCCACGAACACTAAAACGTTTGATGAACAGCCTTGAACGGTAGCAATTCTGCCACCTTGGAATTTCACATTCTTACAAATACTAGAACATTGAGTGGTTACTCGAAGGATTACCGGCACATTCTTCCATACAGACTAGCTTTGATTCTTTGATATTCTGCAGCTCATACCTGGTTCAATCTGTTTTAGATGCTCCTATCAAAGAGACCATTACTCCCCCCTAAAAAACAACAGCAGCTATGCTCTCCTTTTTGTTCATCATACATGAAGACAAGTAAAAGAATGTTTTCCGTTAAACATTATGGCTCGTTATGTCAATCGTCAAAACCTTGTACAACCCTTTTCGTTTCCATCGACCAATCATTCATCCTGATCACTCTCCGATACCCAAAGCATCATCTTGATCTTGGCAGCCTGGATGCTCATAGCCTGAAGATGGCTCATGTACAAAGGATCTGCAGCACTTTGGAGTTGCTTCCGGATCTCAACCAGCACCGCCAATACCCGAGGGCACCATTCGCAGAGATCGATATAACCAGCCACGAGACTGACCTTGTGCTCAAGTGTCTTTAGGTCCATACGGAAGCTCTGGCAGAATGAAAAATCGTTACCGAGACTGAATAGGTCTAGGATGTCCTCCTCCCTTGCCTTGCTTAGCATTTTGCCCAGCATGAGGCAGACCTCCTCTCGATCGTGGGAAAATTTGCACATGTGTCCGTGGACTGAAGACTCAAGAACAAAACCAGAAAGCTTTTGACATTCCTCCCAGAAAGTCTCCAATACAAGTTCATGATGATCTGCAATGCAGTCTGGATTAGTTAGCAAAGTCCAAAAAGGTAGATGTGATGAGACATACCAAGAATAGGGACGAGCCGAAATCCTTCAAAATCGACGAGTCTTTCCTTTTTCTCTCCGATCACAAGCTCATTCTCGATGTCAAAGGAGCAGTTGAGCACAACGTGTCCAGCCATTTCGCTCAAGTCCTCGGCAAAGCCCAACTCCCAAGCGATGAATGCCTTCTTGAAAAAGCGGGTGTAGTCTTTAGAGGGAGGTTCAACGGCCTTGTACCAACGCTCTGCCACAGGTTGCAAGACCTCCGTCATATCGTATTTGTTGGTTAGAACACAGATACCATACAGATGCTCAAGTGACACTTGCGCGGGGACCTTCTGGAAACGGGCGTGAATGAGGTTGAGGAGTGTAATGAAAGGTGTATGATCATCTTCTGGCAGTTCAAGCATCCAGTAGCCACAGCCGTCATTTTGGTTGAGGGAAATGATCGCCCTCAGTTTGGAGGATGATCGGCTGAGCGCTCGAGAATCAACAAGCATGGTTCGGTTAAGGCCTTTTCCAACTTTAAGGAACAGATCTCCACTGAGATCGAAACAGATGGGAGACTTCTCTGGTTCGATGACCGCATCACCGCTGGCCATAGGAATGGGTTCACAAGCCACAGGCTGGCCGGTGACGAGCTCAACGGCCGGAAGGTAAGTGGCCTCCAGATCCAAGACCTCATGATTATCTATGGCAAGATCATGGCTGTTAAGGCCAGTCTTAGAGCCTTCGCGGTCGAGCTTAGCGGTATCGGAACCAAGCTGAGCACTGCCGGGACAGGGATCGGTCACGTCTGGTTTTGGGACCCGAACTTCGTCAACTTGGGGTTTGGGAATTTGAACGTCTGTGGTTTCATATTTGGGGATAGACGCACCAGAAGCAATAGGTTGTTCAATAGCGTGCTCAGTGTTCAAGTCAATGTCAGCGGTGTTGAGCTTTAAGATTTCAGTCTCGCCATACTGGGGTTCGACGCTATTCGTGAACTTGGCGACGGTGGCATCCACAGTAGTATAGTGGTTAGATGCAGGCTCAGTGGTAACGGACTCAACGGTCATAACTGGAGCGGTTGGAACACCGGGAGTCTCATGCTCAGCAGTGAAAGTCTCGATGGACTGAAGCTTAGTGTCCTCATCTTGGGAACTCATCGGTTCTGGTACAGTGAAGTCATCAAGAGAAGCGGATGATCGAATGGTTGTGCATTTGCTCGTCGGAGTGTCAATGACTTCAGGCTCAGACATGGCGGGCTGTGACGCCTCAGGTTCTGGAGTCGTAGATTTGCTCGTTTTTGGCAAGTGTAAGGGCTTATTATCGTTGATGAAACCCATAAAATCACTTCGTGTAGGGCATGAACTCCGGAGCCTCTCTAGAACTTCGAGATTCACCATGACTACGACGTTTGTACGCGAAGGTGATGCGTGGTGAATGATGTGAAAGGTATGCGCAGACGAATGAAAGATTCAACTGTTGGAAGAGATGTGAAAAAGATCAAGTAGTCTTCTCACGATGCAAGAGAAAAGAATGATGCAAAGGATGAATGAAAAAGAGAAGAGAGAAGAACAAAAGGCGGCAGTAGAAGTTAGCGACAATAATCATGAAAGCCTTTGACGGCAGCTGGCGGGCACCTGCCGGGCAATCACTCGCAAGAAGGCCCAACGGAGTCAGGCAAACGGTCACTTGCCTCATTCTAGGCCAAAATATTCATTAATGCCCGTAGGTAGGGTAGGTACTAAGTACCATTAGTAGGTAGTATTTTCCATCCTTACTCTTACAACTTCTTTAGCCACCTATTCTTAGGTAAATCAAGCAATGCTCAGAAAAGTCTTGACTGTAGTATCCTGACCGACCTATTGGTCTGCACTCATCACGAGTATACGATAAAAAGAGGTGGGCAACCTGACGTAAGTTGACCAAGACACTCATTGTCTGATCTTTATCCCACCAAATAGCTGACTCTCTCATAAGGCACATCTGAGGTCTGACTTCAGACATCGATAGTTATCATGTTAAACACTTTGACTGGATTTGATTTTTTATAGAATTGAAAGCCTCTCATATTTGACGAGGCTAGAGACCTTTGGTTAATTTTCGGCACTCGCCCGACACAGACCATGCTCGTGGACTCTCGAGCTCTATGTCGCGGATCTTCTGTGTTCTGCCAAATGCTTTACGGCCAATTCCTTGAACGTCAGCCAGAGACTCGCGGATCTCCTGTGTCCCGTGCAATTCTTCGCGGTCAACGTCAGCCAGAACGTGAGCCACAGGATGGGGAGTGGCATGTGCGCTTGCCAGCGGATGATAGCACAACCTTTGCATTTCTAATGGATATGGTTCATGGGCTCTATCTTCAGACTCGAGAAAACATAGATGACAGCGAACTATATAAACTTTGCGTCCTCACCAACAAGTACATCATGACATCGGCTTTGCGCCCGATGGCATCAAGATGGTTGGAGAACATCGGCATTAACCATATGTATTCTGAGTGTTTCCGGAGGATGGTGTTTGTGTTCTGGGAACTGTGAGACGTGAAAAATACGCAGAAACTACTCACGGACATTCTTGTATAGTTTCCTGTCGACGCCAGCGGTAAACTTATCGACGGAAATGGCATTCCATTGGAAAATTACGAGAGATTCGCACTGTTTGGTATACTGGGTAAGCATTCCATGGCATCTAAATTGTTGTCTCTCCTAGCTGTTCTAACCGTGAAAGATCATTTGACGAACCTTCGGAACACAATTCTCAACCAATGCAAGGCGACATGCTATTACGTGACTGCCGAGCTCTTCGAGGGCAACCTATCCTGCATAGACTATCAACGATGCAATTCTTATGTTGGTAACGATGGCCCCGCCTTGGCGGGAAAGGTGCTTGATAAAGCTTCGGAATTGGGTATCATGGATTTTTTCCGTCCCGGTCCCGAGGACGCTCCTGGGCTTACAGAAATCGGCTTATTCAACCTCTCCATAGGTAATGTTAACCCGGATTCAAGAGGCCATGGGACGAAATACAGTGCAATGCAGTTGTGAGCCTCTCAATTATCCGCTGCCCGACACTTTGGATTTCGACTTGCCCGAGAAGTTCATGAAGCGCATGACGGACCAGGCTGTGAAAGTGCAGATGCTCAAATAAAGAGTACACCCTGTTTCAGTCGTACCTAGACTTACCTAAGGTATATAGAAGTCTGTTAATGTCCCACGCACGTGATAATGGCCCCCCTGTTGTGTATCCACCCTTCAGCCCTGTTATGTCCCGCTAGTCCCTTTCCAAGACAGAGGTTCGAAAGGATTACCCGTTTCAACCCTGCCAACCCATCGACGATAACGGGGCCTGCATGCATTCTCTCCTCTAACCAGATATATATATTCGTGCACCTTGACATTCCTTCAACGATGCCCAACACGGGAAAGCCAAGCAAAGATTGCCATCTCTGTCGATCACGGCGTGTCAAGGTTAGTCAGTCAGCCCAGTCTAGTCAGTGCTTGTTGCTTCAGCCGCCCGCTTGTTTGGTGCTTACGCGCTTGTGTCACTGAGGAGATAAGCAAGCATGCTAATACATCTCAACTCAATTGCCCAACTGACAACTTCAACAGTGTGATCTTGCCAGACCTTCATGTCAAAGATGCATCAAGTATGGGGCTGAATGCCCGGGTTATAGAGATGAACAGGAACTCGTCTTTCGAAATGCTAACCCAACAAGCATCAAGAAGCGAAAGAAGAGAACACAACAAAAGACTGAAGTTCAGACTCGTGGCGAGTCAGTCATGTCATTTGCCTCATCGTCATCTCCATCTTCATCTTCGTCTTCGTCTTCATCAAATGGAGATGCTACCACACCATCGATCATAGGGGAAGATGATCGTGTACTGAGTCCTGCCTCACCCAAGATTATTGACCTTGTTCAATACACAAACACTGGGAGCACTCTCGTTCTCCCTCAATCCCTTAATGAGCATTGGACCGCTCACTCCATCCCAATTCTTCTCAATGTCTACTATACTCTGGATTTCCTCCACGACACCTACAAGAAAAGCGGTCCTCAAGGGCCTCTTCTATGGGCCACTCACCTCTTTGCCCGTACATATATTACCAACCTTAGGAATCCCACTGCTATAGGCAATGGCTCTGTTGAGGAAACTGACAAGGAACTCGGTACATATCTTGGTAAGACTCTAACCTCTGTCAGTGAAGCCCTGAAAACGCCTACTGGTGCTATGAGAGACGATGTTCTCGCAACAGTGTGGATTCTAACAAACTATGAGCTTCTCATGGGCTCCATCAACCGCACGGTACCTCTAAATCCATGGCATCTCCATACCAATGGACTATACAGCATTCTTCAACAAAGAGGATCTGCTTCATTGCGAAAGCCCGGCTCGAGAATGGGCTTCTGGCCTGCATACAACATGGTACAAGTACGGTGCCTCCTGTCAAGCCTCGAGTGCCCACCTGAATCAGAAGAATGGTTTTCGGTTATTAGGGAAACACTCCACCCTGGAGAAGGATTGGCTGTTGAGGTTGGCCATTATATCTGCAAGATGGCACATGTGCAAAAGCGTATACTCGAGATCCTTCGGGCTCGAGACTTTAATACTGCCGCCCTTGAGTACTACGACTTGACCGGAATCATTTTCAAAGCCGAAGAGCATTACGAAGCCTTCGACGCAAGCTACGAGTTTGTCGATGAGGTTTTCAACCCTTATCTGCGGAACATGATCAACTCGGCACGCGTGAAAGGCTACCATGTTATTTTGGCCTTGGCAAACTTTCTAACTCATCACCCAACGTCTCCTATTCCCCTACACGAACTCAAGATGATGCGTTCACATTGCGTGTATCGGGTTCGAGAAGGTGCCAAGGATGTGATGGAAGCGGTAGAACGGAATCTTGACCCAGCATCATTTCGCAACAACCCATCGCCAAGGACAGTGTTTGATGCGTTGAAGCTTATCTGGCCTCTGACGGCGGTTTACCTTGTGCCATCTACCCTTCACGAGCAGAGTGAGGCCGCGGGGGAGTCGTTGCAATTCATTGGGCGTGAACTTGGAGTGAGGCAAGGCCTCAGGGTGAACAAGGGAGAGTCCATGCTACCGCCAGAGGCAGAAGCCCCTTCAAAATTGGCCGAAGACGAGACCTTCGATCCGCTTCCAAAAAGCAGGGGACTAATGTGAGGAATAGCGATGCTCTGTTAAGGTTGAATCGTTTAGTATCATTTCCTGTCTCCTGCCTGGGAATTTATCTAGTATAGAAGACTGCCCGAAGAACAACAGTAGAGCAGCTATGTCGCACCCTTGGAAGCCTCACTTTACTACCGATTTCAGGGGCAGAGTAGCTCCTTGTCCGGAGCAACTCCGACGAGTCCCACCAGCAAAGTTCCACAAGAATACAGACGGTTTGAAATCCCAACTCCGCTCCGGGTCAGTGGAGCTAGTGAGAAGTCCGAGACCCACGCCGTGAGACCCAGAATTCAGAATTCGCTGTGAGATTCTGATATTGGAGCTGAGCCTTCCGTGGTCAGAGACCTAACTCGAGAAAGACTTCGGTACGAGATGAATGGAGACTGTGGCAAGAATGCGATCTCGCTTAGATTCTCCTGTACATCTCTAACAAGCGATTTGCCATGAATCTCAATAATCCGTCCCATCTTCACCAATACAAATGCGATTGTCTGTCATAATTGTGGCGGAAGCTGTGGCAGAAGCTGTTGATCCCGGTTAAGCGAGGGGTGTGTGGCGGTGCGATATGTCACTGGTAGACTGAGAAGTTGGGGACAGACGAAGAGGATGCTGTTTTGAAAGCACCAGACCGAAAAGGAGGGACGGAAGTTTCCAAAGGCCGTGCTCAAAATTCAATCACAAACAATAATAAAAACACGCGACTTGTTTTTTGTCTAAAGATAACGTTTGTACGAGAAGAGAACATGATCAGCACGGACAGCACGAGTCCGGCGGGTGGTGGCAGCCAGTAGTTATTTTAATGCGGCTCGTGTTGAAGCAGCTAGTTCTCGAAATGGAAACACTGCAGATTTTAAGTTGATGCATGAGGTTTTATGCTTTGTCAAGTGAGTACAGTACTGTACGGGTGCAGTACAGGAGGAGTGTCACTGCTATAATTATAGTGATGTTTACCTGGATTGGCTCAGATCACACTGTCTTTAATATGGTATCACCCACTGAAACAAACAGTGCGTATAATTCCCTCTAAGAACAAAACGGATCGATGTACATCCGAGCCAACCACCCTCTTTCATAATCATGATGATCCAGATCGTGATCGAACACAAGAGACAGCGCAACCAACGTTCCACAATCCCTGCATAATGCGTCCCTAGTTTGTTTTGGGATGCTATTCGCGTCGTTTGTTCCTCTACGCCGAGTCTTACCCCGGATTCCACGACCGTTGCGTTGCGTTACGTTACTAGAAGAAAAGCAAAGGTCCTGGTCCTGCCTCGGAATCATAAGCAAGATATCCCATTGCATGATATTCAATGAATCAAATCGCCAAGTTAAACATCAACAAGCGGTCGGTCAGTCCGTCGATCACACAATCCGAAACTGAACACCAAAACTCGACATAAGATAAAAAATCAAGGATACACCCCCGGGAGCATGTGAAGTCATCGCCACGTCTCTGTGACCCAATCATCATCACACTGTCGGTGCCAAGACCAATGATGGATTCGGTAAAGAAAGACACTGCAACCGAAACCGAATGCCAGCTCGCGAGCGTGTCCAGGAACAAATGACAGACAGAAATCAAAGGGCCGTTTTCTCACCAGGTTTTGGCTCGTGTCTGGGTAAGCTTGTGCGCTTTCAGTGGTGTGTAAATGCTCACTCCTGGCTTTTGCTTGGTTCGTCTCGTTACCGAAGGAGGCGTGTTTCTTTTATGCTAGCATTGCATTCGTGATCGAATTCGATGCGCTCAAGGTGACGCTCAAGTTTGAAGTATGCTTTTGTACTCATGCTGCTCAATTGACTCGAATTGACACTAGGAAACCGCACATTCTATCTACCTCGCCTAGATACGGTAGGGCAATGTTGCGATTACCAGGTCCAGCTTGATCGACCGACTGGCATGTATAGGTCTGTCTCCATCTTCATCTATGCGCCTTGCACCCGCTGCGGGCTGTGTTTCGCCTTGCTCACGGTTATCTAATGTATATCGAAATCAAACCCAACAGGCAAGGTTGCCGGAATCGATGATGTAGTGGATCAGGGGTCGAAAAACAACGGCGTGCTTCGCTGTCCGGCTGTCTGTCCATCAATAATCGACATGATTTACATAACGGCCTTCGTCTGATCCAAGTGGAGAGCCCCCAGCTTCTTGTTGCTCAGCTCAAGACGTCGATCATTGTTGTATTCGTTAATTAGAGCCTTGGACTCCCTGAAAAGATCGCTTTTACTCCCACTCGTGAGCGCCCTACAGGTTTTCCTTCTTATTTCTTTTATTGACTCACTCAGAGCCCTTTCTTTTTCAATTGCACAAGTTATCACCCTCCTGCTGTCATATCAAGTCATTTACAGGATATGATCCCTACAGAGTGGTATCGCTTTAAGGTGGCTACATCATAGTACTCGCCGATCCGAGCCACACAGAGACGCTCTATTCCCTTGTTTCCAGTTATCGCCACAGGCCACCCATCATCCAATCCGTATAAGCAAGCACGCTGGACTGGTCACGATGTCAATCGTTAAATCCCCTCCCCCTTCCAATTCGGGCTTTCTAGCTCCAGCCCGGCCTCGTTTTAACTCTCAACGTACATCGGATCGCCTCCGTGAGGCTCAGACTTTTGTAACACCACCTTTTAAAATGGGAGGCGCTATTAAAAAAGGCAGAAGGTCCATCTTTAGAGAAATTGGTCTTGAACACGATTTGGATTACACCACCTCCGCATCAGCACCTTCACTGTTACAGAGTGAGCAGCTTGACGCTCATGGTGACAACAGGCACTTGAGTGACAGCTCTATTATCCTTCAATCATCCAGTAACAAACGAAACTTTGAAGACGACGACCACCATCAAGATAGTAATAATCGCCGACGTCCTCGACAGTTATCACTATCATCGCCCAGGACTTGGTACGCCAAAATATCAAACCCCAAGGGTCGACCCAGAATCAAAAGCACTTCGGGCGCTGCCCCAGGTGTCTCGGGCCTGCAGCGCTTCACCATGATAGCACTCCTCATCGCAGTTATACTTCCAGCTTTTAGTTGGAGAAATGGCCAATCGTTTGCTGATATCAATGGCGCCAGCGCTGGTGTTATTCAGAAACGCGATATCAGCCCTACCAAAGTTTGCACTCGATGGGGACTCCAAGCTGCCCAATTGAACGGAACCCTTTACTTATACGGAGGTCGCTCAAGATCGAACGCCGATCAAACTGAGGACACATGGAATAACAATTTTCTAACACTAGACCTCACAAAGGATTGGGATGTCGACTCGCCTGCTCTCACGGGACTTGAGAAACCTGACGGCCCTCCCGAAGTTTCTATGGGCTACCTCTGGCACGACTACAACAACCTGTATCTCTATGGCGGCGAATTCTCTGACTCACCCTACGTTAATCCCGGGCCCGAAACAGTCTGGAAGTATTCCATCAATGACAAAGCATGGACTGAGTTCAAGAACCCCAAAACTTCGGCAGGTAACGAATCGGAGGCGGGTAATCAACCAGTCCATCGTGCTGCCGAGGGAGCAGGCCTATCTGTGCCAGAGCTTGGTCTAAGCTGGTACTTCGGTGGTCATCTCGACTGGGCTACCACTCCAGGATGGTCGCGCAGTGTCGAACGTGTATATCTCAAGAGCCTTCTTGAGTTCACACATCCAGGCTACGTTAACACTGGTGTTGATAGCCTTTCTGGCGACACAGGCGCAGGTGAAACTGGTGCTTATCGCAACATCACCAAGGCCGGCATCCAAAGTGGCAACTTTACTGAAAGGGCAGATGGTGTCTTGGTGTTTGTACCTGGCTGGGGAGAACAAGGAGTTTTAATCGGTCTTGCTGGCGGCACCAACGAAACATTTACCGAGGACCTTGGCACATTAGACGTCTACGACATTGCCAACTCTGAATGGTTCCATCAAAAGACGTCGGGAGATACGCCCAGCGTTCGTGTGAATCCCTGTGCTGTAATCGCCAGTGCACCAGATGCATCGAGTTTCCAGATTTATATGTTTGGCGGACAGGATCTACCTTTTGTAAGTATCGATGTGATTCCACAACAGATTCGAATGCTAATGCGATCATAGGGAAACCAGACACAGTACGATGACATGTACATCCTGACTATTCCCTCCTTCACATGGATTAAAGTCGATCAAAATAACGAGAACAGACCAGCCGCACGTGCAGGCCACTCATGCGCCATGTACGACGGCCAGATGGTTGTCGTTGGTGGAGTAGGCGAGGACATCAAGTGCGATCCAGGCATGTACGTATTCGATGCAACTTCGCTCAAGTGGAAGAATCAGTTCAAGGCCAGCGATCACGATTCCGATCATCATCCCGATAACTTCGTTCTCGCTGGGTCCCACGGATACGAGGTCCCCGAAGCCGTACGCAAGGTTGTAGGTGGAGACAAGGACGGCAGCGCTACGGTGACTACCCCCGCTGCGGGGCCGGCTACCGGTGGCCCGTTCTTAACGGGCAAACCTCCGGTGTTCACCATTACCTCCGGACCGACAGCTACAGTACGAGTTGGCCAGACTGGAACCGCAGCCGCAGACCCTGACGATGAAGACGGCGGTGGCGTCAATGGCGGTCTTGTGGCAGCAGGTGTGATTGCTGGTATTTTTGGTGCCCTTGCTTGCTATCTTGGCTTCTGCGCCTGGCTCTACCGCCGCCAAGTCAAGGCCTACAGGCAACACCTCGCAGTATCAAACCGCTACTCGGTCGCTTCAAACTCGCTCCTCAACCCTTCGGCCGCGGCCGCTGGTGTTAGTGTTGCGGCTGCTGCCTGTCCTAAGCGTGCTGTTTCCCAACGCAGCCTCTTTGGCTGGGTCGGTCCTAGTCGTGATCATGGATACAAGACAGAGCCGAAATGGCGTCCTGAAGATGAGGATGATACTACACCAGGAGAGCCTGGCTCCAGCAGTGGGTCCGGAGGTGCCAAACATAGTGAGGATACGAGACCTGGGACGAGCAATAGCGGAGGCTCAACCGAAGGGCTACTTGAGGGCCAAGAGCCGAGTTTCTTTAGCGTCGTCATGGGTCCACGCCGGGCGTTGCGAGTTGTCAATAACGCAGAGTAGAATACGCATGCACGATGAGAGGCGTTGTTGGGAAATGGAAAGAGTTGGATATAATGACGTTGTCAATTTGTGAAATGAGCAGGTTTCTGGTTATGATAAACGAACACACGAACGATGTATGAACTGCTGGCGGCTTTGCTACCGGCGCAGCTGCATTCGCTGATACCCCCTTGTTTACTAATGTCCTGATAAATGGTGACTTTTTAACAATAAATATTTATAAGATTTGAACCAATGTGATGGCGGTGATGATGATGTGAAAAAGCGACAGTGTATTCATGATATCATGTACCTTAACCTTTATCTAAACCGCAGACTTCATCATGAAAAACCCTCATGTATGAGGCAAGCTATTCTAGCAATATTTATACTCTTGATGCGCCATGAACACCAAATATGCCCTGTTCCTTCCGTCCGTCTCTTCGCTAAATCTGCCAAATCATTAAAATAAATAAAAAGTATCCAAGTGGGTTGTTACGCTGCACATCCATCTCCAATCATCGCCGTGACCACTTCTTAAGCTGCTTCTCAGGGATTGTGCTGACGAATGCTTCTTGGAGGAAGTGCTTCCAGACCTTGTTGGTCTTTCTTTTCTTGTTTTTACCCTTCTTGCCCTTTCTAGCAATGAAATCAGACTCGGAGTCACCCTCTTCGGGCTCTGGAAGCTCAGAGGAGTCATCGTCATCGTCTGAGTCGTCTTCAAAATCTTCATTGTATTCTTGAGCGGCTTTTCCCTTGCCCTTCTTTGTCTTTCTCTTGGCGATTCTAGACGCCAGTCTCAAGTAGCTCCGAACTGTCAAGTCAGGGAGCTCGAAGATCTTGTCTGTAAAAGTGCTGTATTCAACCTCGTAGGTGAACTCCCTGGGCTGTGGTTTGTCGTGGTTGGGTACTTCGTCACTAAAGTCGCCATCACGCCACTTACTTGAGTCGGACAAGTTTGTAAGATCATTGTTGATATAAGTGAGGTTGGCAAAGTATTGAGTGTATCCCGTAAAGGTAAAGGTCTGGCGAGAATATGCAGGGCCGGGAAGTGACTCTTTGGGAGGATCTTCTGGGATGACGAGTTCGGGGTACTTGGGCTTCTTTTTGCCCTTTCTACCCTTTTTGCCTTTCTTGCCTTTTCGTCCTTTCTTCCTTCGCTCAGCTTCGAAATCTCTCTTGAGTTCTTGATGGGCTTCTTCGTCCTCTTCAGAAATATTGGAAGGCTCTTCAGGAACCTTTGCGTTGATGTCGAATGAGTCAGTCCAGACTGGGGCGTCTTCTAGGCCGCTGATGTTGTACTCGATAATTCGGATAGTCGGTAAATAGTTGGGAACAACACTGGGGCTGACAAGAGACACTTGGTATCGCTCGCCATATTTGCCTCCGATCTTGCCGTGGCCCTTCTTCTTTTTACCCTTCTTTCCTTTCTTTTTCTTTCCAAAATCATCTACATCTTCAGAGTCCTCATCCAGTGCCTTTGAGGCTGAGTCTGGCAAGTTGGACCAAGATTTTCTAAGATCTACCAAGTAGTCGCTCTTCGAATCGATGGAAAAGTCATTCTCCAAGGGCTGTCTAGTCATGCCAGTGTCCTCGTAAAGGGCGATATCAATATCCTTGGTATCTTGAAGCAAAAAGTGATCGATGTTCATATGTCCGTAAAGGGAGCCAGTTACAACATCGCGGAATTGCTGCAACCAAAGGGTGTACTTTTGCCAGCAAGTTTCGTCCCAGTTTTGCTTATTCTGGGTTCGAGCAGGTGGGACGTGACCGATGAGCATAGCCTTCATTCCACGCTCACGCAAACGTTGCAACTGAACGCTCAACCACTCCATATGCTTGAAGCCGGGTTCCGAAGGCATGGCGCAACCGTCAACACCCGCATTTCTGTCAAAGAAGTACATTGTGTTGAGGCTGATAACGGATAGCTTATTTGGGATGACTTCGACCTCAAACCAGCCACCAAAGCCGAAGGAGTGGCGCTGTTCCTCGGGGATAAAACGATGCCATATGCTGGTATACGCCTGTAGCCACTTATTTGGGCCGGGGTAGAAGATGTTATGCGGCAGAAAATCGTTGTTGCCAAAGGTCGGGATAACAGGGATGGTCAGTGCTCCATCGTCGGAAAATGTTTTGACAATCTTCTTGGCCACCTTTCGATTCATATCCAGGACGTGGCTCGCGCTTCGAGGCAGCTTCTCATCGCTATCGTGGCGCGCGGTGTCACCCGTCCATACAACAAAGTCAATATCATCCTTGACGTTTTCTCGAATCCAATTCAACGTCGCGTCGACGAGGTCCTCGGGCGAGTCGCAATCGGTAGTTTCGGCGCCGTATAGACCAGCAGGGCCCTTTCCGCGGTGACATGCAATCCCCTCGGTCGTAGATGAATGCGCCTTGTAAAATTCATCAGGATGAAAATCTGTTGTTGCGATTGTTAGTGGTCTGATTTGGATTGGATGCGACGCTGAGTGACTGCGAATTCATCCGAAGTAGATGCAGCAGCAACCAGGGACCTGTTTCACATGTAATAATGCGTACCTGTTATATGCAAGAATTTCCCATTCAGTTTGCGACCCGATTGTTGGGTATGTGGAGTTTCTGCAGGATCGCGCGTCCCTGTAAAAGTATCGAGAACTTTTTGGCCAGCGTCGAAAATTGGCGAAGCAGAGACGCTAGGTAAGAGTAGAGCGGCTGCCACGAGCAGTCGGGCGCCTGTAAGTGACATCTTGTTCGTTCGTTTGTGCCCTCTATTTAATGTGTCTGAGTTGGATGTCGAAGTTGAAATTTGGTGTAAGATATCAAGTTGAAGAGTGAGGCTGAGGTAAGATTCGAGGTCAGGGACAGGACAGAAGGTGTGAGGTCATTCCAGGGCCAATCTTGGTAGGAACGTTCCAGGGGTAAAAACTTATTCAAGCCACAGAGAGACGGGACGCGCTTTGTTCCTGTGACGCGCGACAATAGGAACAACCAACCTGGAAAGGATAGGCAATGATATGTTGAAGGTATTCGTTATGAGATAGCAAGATGTTTGAGAGAGAAGGAAAAAAAGGCGTTAATAGACAAATTTTAGGAACCAGCCAACCTAAGCTATGATTTCAATCAATAGACTAGGTAGGTACGGCTGTAGATGAGTATCCACTGCTCGGTGTGCTGTTGCCAAGACATGAATAAGTGAGTGGCAAGCAAGGACAAAGAAAAGGGAGGCATCGAGTTTAAAATACTTGAAATTGAGAGTTTAACAAGTGACAAAAATAAATAATACACATCTTGCTTCTATTCCAAACCCCTCCCCCACGTTGTCGTGTGCTCACGCTGAGTAGCCTGGTGATCCCGTGTTGATGTTGAGGAAGACGGCCAGATCGGCCAATCTTGGGTGGCGCGGGCTACACGTGTACTAGGCCAGATGGTGGATGAGGAGGATTTAGAGAAACAAATAACCCATAACCCAGACAAACCTAACACATGAGCAAGCGAGTACTTTTATATAGGTAGCTATAACAGTTATATTAAATATCTCTATACTTATATGCTCATATATATCACTCTTATATCGCCTTTCTTCACCTCAACCATCATCACAACTCAATTTCAGGGTCCAGTCAAACTCACAGTTGGATGCAGCCTTGATTCAAGGCACCTACGTAATGGGGCATGGCATGCCATCAGGGTCCTTCCCTTCTGCAAATCCTATTCTCTTCAGTGGGTACTCAACCTAACTGGCCCGTCGAGTGCCATAATTGTGGAACCTCCATAAAGGCCCTCTCTGTGTATCCCGTGGACGTTTTATCATGACCGTTTTTATAGAGATGCATACACAGAAGAGATCAAATGTCCACTTTGATTTGTTACACTCATAAATAACTCATCATAGATCCTGTTTCGGATCTGATACTCTGATACTCCAGTAAGCCCTCGTGATAGTGAGTCATTCTGCTTACTGGGTCTCGACAGCTTTATGATGGCTGGTGTCTTCAGTCCGTCGGACATAGAGTATAGACACTGCCTCTAGCAAAAACTGCTCGCGTGAGCATTTTTGATCAACGTCCTGTAACTCTTATTCGGTTCGAGGTCGGATTTGTCCTAAACATCTAAACATCACTAAACCATCTCGACACTCCAGGGTAGCTGGAGCCCCACTGGCACAGTGCCCATCTCGCTAAGCAACCGCCGCTAGTACCTGTACAGTAGTACTATGGTACATGTACAAATTTTCTGCCTCTTTTTTTTTTCTTCTCTTTTCTTCACCACGCAACATCGTCTCCTCGACGGCGCCGGTAACATCCAAAACTGGCGTCACGATCATCTCAGTTTCTTCAACAGTTGATCACCATTGAAGAGGAGGCCGTTGCTAGACTATCTCGCCGCTCGTTTGAGGGAGGCCACACGCTTTTGTGTGGTGGTTTCCTATGGTTTTTCGTGGCTACATATTTTTCTCATGTCAAATTATTGTGATGTTTTAGCTGATGCATATATGACTGTCGAACAACAGCTCTTCTACCCATACCTTATACTGCGTAGTCACCTCACGGACTCTGGAAGCTGGATGACAGCCTCTTCAGTATATCCTATTCTAAAGAAGGTCGATCATGATGATGACTCTTGAGGAAAGAAAATTTCATATATGAACAGGCCTATGACCAACACGCCACTGAGTGAGTTGTAACCTTCAGGAATGGAAATGTCATTTAATGCCAAAGATGAGGCAACTAGGAACCGAGTTGGGAGTTTCGGCTCTTTTATATCGGCTTGGAAGCCTCGATCTAAGTGAGACAGTGGCATGGCTTCTATTCCATTATGGTGTTGGAAGAGGAGAAACGCTAGAGATTCTACGCTCTTTATACGAAGTTAGGTAGATAAAACATCTATCTCGCTACCATAAGGTCAATGTTTCTTGATACTGCCACTTGTGAGTCATCACATTTCTGGGTCCGGCAAACCCTCCGAACAAACTCTCAAGGACACGGCACTCAAATACCGATTTCCAATTACATCGGATTCCGAGGAACGCTCAAACTCCGGACAAGCTTCAGAATTCCGGAACTAAGCAATTTAGAATATTCAAGAACATTTTATTTTCCGTCTGACTCTATCTAAGCCATCGTCATAATAATCATAGACTCCAAAGTTGAACCCCCATGTTGAATTGTTCCCCAGATACCACATTTAATAACTGAACTCGCTTGATACATTACTCAATCCCTTCGTACACCAATCCCCT
The DNA here is from genome assembly GCA_012977745.1 of Fusarium anguioides. Classification (NCBI taxonomy): domain Eukaryota; kingdom Fungi; phylum Ascomycota; class Sordariomycetes; order Hypocreales; family Nectriaceae; genus Fusarium; species Fusarium anguioides. The sequence continues at coordinate 55,733 of JAALXK010000213.1, read as the reverse complement.
AGGCAGGCGCAGTGCCCTTCCAGTACTTGGTCTGTATAAAAGGCATCTTGGTAACTACACCCTTGCGGGCCTTTCCTCTGACTACGACGTCCACCTCGGTGCCAACCTTTTGGTTGCCGCTCTTGATGTAGCCCATGGCGATGTTTCGGCCCAGTGTAGGGCTGGGAACACCGCTTGTGATGGTACCGATCTTCTCGCCATTCTTGTGGATCTCTGCGCCTTCACGAGCGGGAGCGCCGTCGACGTAGAGGCCGATACGGCGGCGGCTGACACCGGCACCACCCTTGCTCTTGAGGGTGAGTGAAGGGATGATAGTCTCAGCGCCGTGGAAACCGCCGGCCTCACGACGAGCAGGGGGGATGATCCAGCTCAGACCAGCCTCGACAGGTGTTGTCGTATCGTCAAGATCATGGCCGTAGAGACACATACCAGCCTCAAGACGGAGAGAGTCACGGGCACCTAGACCAGCAAGCTGCAGACGCTCGGGTCCAGCCTTGCTGATAAGGGACTGGATAGCAGGAGTCGTTGTCTCAAAAGCGGGATACTCCTTGCCGTTGAAAGAGATCTCAAAACCGTCTTCTCCGGTGTAGCCACCTCGGCTGATGAGAACGGGGTGAGTCTTGCTGCCATCAGCGAGCTTCAGCTCAGCCCAGACGGCGTTTCCAAAGTAGAGCCTTGAGAGATCGATATCACTGGCGAGAACTTCGCTGAGGATCTCGGCACTCTGAGGGCCTTGAAGGGCAACGAGGCCAGAGTTGTCAAGACGAGACCATTGAACATCACCACCAAACTTGCCGAGCTCTTCGTCGAGATACTTGGTATCCTTTTCGAGACAGGCACCATTGGTGACAACGTAGTAAGTATCTTCACCAAGTCTGGTAATGACCGAGTCGTCGACAATACCTCCAGTATTAGGCCACAAGAATGTCGTCAACTTGCTCTGCATAAGACCCTGGTTTGTCCAATCCGAGGGTGTAAGTCTCTCAAGAAACGACGCGGCATCCTTTCCCTTGAAGATATGCTGCACCATGTGGCTCACATCAAAGAGTGAAGCATGCTCACGGGTGAAGTGATGCGACTGCGCAAGCGAGAGGTTTGAGTACTGCACGGGAAGAGAGTAGCCAGCAAATGGTACAAGCTTACCACCATTGGCGAGGTGGAAGTCATACAGAGGAGTCTTCTTGAGATCAGAAGAACCTCCGGATGCGCATCTGGTCTGTTGCGAGACTCTGAGAGCTCCCAATGACGTGGGTCGTGAGACGGCAGATGATAGAATACGGGGACCAGCCCTCGCGGCCAAGCTGATGCTCTTCATGACGGATTCAATTGACGATATTAGAAGTAAATGAGGAGAGTCAATTGATCAGAAAATAAAAAGGAAAAAGAGAAGAGAGGTAGGTTTGTTCGTACAAGAAGATAAGCGGCAGAGGGGGCGCTTAAGGCCTGGTACCTCTTATGTACAGTACCTATCATGCAAGTCACAAATCACCCAATTTCATGTGGAGTTGTCACCGAGTCTGAAGTCACTGAGTCTGAACTTCACCGAGTCACATTCACTATCATTCAATTCCCCACGGTCTCTTCTTCCGAAAGCCGGCCTGAGACTCTAGAACCCCGCATAACCCCGGAGGGCGCTCCGAGGGCCGGCCTATGATGGTAGCAGCGCGGCAATTGATAGACTAGAGTCTAAATAAGCGATAATCAGCACCAATGGAATGATTGACAAGCAGGCATAATTTTGCATGTTTTTATTATTTATTTTTTAAAGCTTCATTCTTACGCACAATTGTAGTCGAGGTGATGCTGCTGCTCAAACTACCGATAACTAAAAAGTATGCCATTACGAGCTGATGGCTCTCACCGCGCTTCAGCTCATCTACCGTGATCCTCTAAGCTTGCTAACTCGGACCTGACCTGCCATGAAACCGACGACTTCAAGACGCCTCCGTGATAAACAAGACATTGCAGCAGATGCTATACTCTCTCTAGGCTTTGTCTCTGCAAGTTTACTGTTGCTCAAAACTGTACTTCAACCAGCCTCCAAGAGCTCGAAGACTCTCCCATCGCACGTTCTCGTCATCTGACTGCATGAGCTCCATGATCCTTCTCTTGAGTCCGACCTTCTCAAGCTGGTATCTCTTCTCGGGAACCTCCTTCACCAGACATCCGACATCATTACAAGCAATGGCAAGCACTTGCTTGTCGTTGTCCCAGGGCTGACGCATAATCTCGGCCAGCTTCCGAGATATTTCGCCATTCTCAAACTCAAGGATCTTACGGGCATTTTCAGCCCAAAAGACTGTGTTTCGGTGAGGGGGAGACCATCGAAGGTGACCAGATTGCACCTCGGCAACATACTCATCGAATGTGGTCTTGGTCTTGGTGTACTCTTCTAACATTTCCTTGAGACTTGAAAGATCCTCCAACAGGTCGGGGTCAGTAAGATGGCGACCACTGATGTTCTCAAGGAGTGCAGGAAGGCGAGCGAGAACTGCGGTAGGGAGAAGTGATTTTTGGTTCTTCTCGAGAAGGTTGTAGAGTGTAGAAAGGATTAGTCGAGTTGTCTTTTCCTTGGGGGATAATCGTAGGAGGTGAGTGTAAAGAAGAACAATATCATACTCGCTGGGGGAATGCGTTAGTTGTATGCTGTCTCTCATGTGTGGAGACACTTACTCATTGAGGTCATCGCCAATCTCCTCAGCCTCAAAACTTATCTGCCAGATTACAAGGAGGGCATGGTAAAGCAGCTGGAGACCAACACCTCCACCAAGGGAGCCTCCAAAGCCAGTAGATGCAGTGCCGGTGTTACCGCTCCAGAGACTAGCTGATGAGCTTCCTCCATTTCCGATATTTGCGGCAGTCTGGAGGATCTTGATGAGAGGCGCAATCGTCTCGCTTCGCTGGTTCCAGAACTGTTCCCTTGCGACATGTCCAAAGAGCAGAGACGAATACTCCTGTACGGCAATATCTTGTAGACCAGCATCGTTACTCTTGGCCAGGCCGGAAAGGTAGCTAAGGATCACAGGCAGAGCCTGGAGGGTCGATTGGGACTCATCTCGAGCAATAGCCATGAGTGTGGTAAGTGCATGCGCGGTAAGCAATGGGATAGGATCCTCTGCATTAGTGGAGTGAAGTAGAGGCAAAAAATGTCGGAAAGGCTCCTTTGTCTTGACGAGGGCCTTGGCTAGAGATGGAACAGCTGATAGAAGAGGTCATGTTAGCATTTGCGATTTGCTTATAGTGGAAGTTGATAGAGATAGATATGGACTACCCATCATCACTTCCATCTGTCGCACGGACATGAGGGGATGCTCTTACCCTCAAGAAGATCGCTAAGCAATACGAGAATGTACTGGATCACGTTCGCATGCTTTCCTGCTGTCTCAAGAACACTCGTTTTTCCTTCACCACCAACAAACAGAACGCGATATCCATCGATGTCCCCTGAGGCGATTTCCTTTCTTTGCTCAAGCTTCTTTGCCTTGTCTACAGCTCGAATCTTTGCATATTGCTCCTCGGTGAGGGTGCCAGCCCTGACAGCACCGTCCCAGGGAATAGGTCGCTGACGGATGTTGCTCTGGAGAGAGGCCAGGTACGTCGGCGGGTCGAGGGACATGATTAGCTATTGATTACAGCGTCGCGGCTGCGAACAGCGAGCGTATATTTAGAGGATGGACCAAGGGAGGTATTTAGGTGGCGATTTCGGAAAGATGAGAGCGGAGATGGAGATGGAGATGGAGGAGGATGGAGAAGCTGATGAGATGAAGTCGCTGGTGATGCAACCAACTCGAACATGAACCGCGCGGAGCGTCACAGGTTAAGCTTGGAGCACCTAACCTTGTCTTGGAGCTTGGACAGCCACACTATACTACATGAGCGCCACATCTAAAAGCTGCGGGACATATATGTGGCGGTGGCTGTGTATATATGTGGCTTGAGATGAACTGTGGCTGTTTTTCTTCTCTTATTCGCTTCTGCCAAGCTGACGACACCACTTATTAAGCCAAAGCCCAGACCGACCTGGAAATAATCCTTGAAAAGTGCCCTCCCAGCCTCCGAGTTTCGTTTCCCTGTTGATAGTCGTCAACACCACCAATTGGAAGCCCCAAAAGGAGCTCTAGGCTTGCAAGGACGTTGTGATTGCCCCTGACAGTTTAATTAAAATCTGCAGCATGCAAGCGGGTTGAGTCTGATGATACCTGCCCGATCTATTCCGGGGTGTCGTGCCCAGGGCCATGCCATGTCGTGTAAGTCTAAAGTGGTGATGACATTTACCCGCTGTACGAAGCCTAGCTCCAGGGCCGCAGACACGGGCCGGCAGGGGTTATGAGTGCTATCGATAGTTGTCCAGTGAAGCAAGCACAGGCATGTCTTTGGAGGTAATCAGTGAGCTGGCACCCCACCATTAACGTGCATCGTATTCAGAGTCGTCGATCCTCACCGACAAGAAAGAGCGAGATCAAGCCCGATCAAAGGACTGAGTTTACTCTCCCTATTTAATTAAAAAAAAAACGTTACTGACCTAAAGAGACTGATTTGTTGGCGTAGTTTGTGGATCAAGTCCCCTTATTTTCGCGTGCGCGCGTGCGTGTGTCAAAGTGCCATTCTAGGTAAATCGAAGAGGTTGGTAGAACTACTAATTGTTGTAAGTGGGAGGTTGGGACTCAAGAGAAGCCTTCGTTGCAGCCCACCACCAGCCGCTTAAAACTCTTGCTGCAGCGCCCAGCCCAGAACTCAACGTTGCCGTTTCTCTCTCGTCTCTTTCTTTTTCCTGTTTGTATGTAATATCTAACTCGAAAATTTCTTTTTTCGAAGAAACTCTCAGCTCACCCAAAACCTTCTCACTCATCTTCCATCTCTCATCTCACTCGACCATCCTCTCACAGCAACCTTCACCTACAGTTCGCTTCTCTCGGGCACCAACAATACTTCCCCGCGTCAACCGCTTCTTCCGCATTCCAGAAGCTAAGCTAAGCTGTTTCACAAAGACTCAGATAAATCTCGCAACTTTTTCATCTGATTAAATTCCCCTTCACCTTGTGCACTCAACTCAATTCGAAATAAGCACAAGCTGTGATTGGAATTGGACTCGATCAACTTAACTCCGACCTCGGCTTTGCGCCAATAATCAACCCCCAAAAAACGGTGACGATCACTGCAAGAAAAGCCGCTACAATGCGCTCCGTGACGAGGCCGCTGCTGCTCCTCGCCGCGGCAGCTCTATGCTCTGCCAACCCGCTACCCAGAGACAATCTTCATGATCGCGGATACTCATATTTGATGCACCGAGGATGCGACTCATATTGCGGTTCCGACAATCAATACTGCTGCGGCTCTGGCGAGACATGTCAAACAGCTGATGGAGTCGCAAACTGTGTCGCTGCAAAGGGAGGCTGGGTCGGCGACTATACCACCACCTGGACTGAGACCAGAACTTATACCAGCACGCTCATGACCCATTGGATCCCCGCTCCAGAGCCTACCAAGGGCGTCGATTGTGTACCCAAGAACGATGAGCAAGAACAATGCGGTGAGATTTGCTGCGCTGGCTGGCAGACTTGCGCATTCAAGGGTCAATGTTCTGCGAAGCCTGGATACGATGCGCCCACTCCCGTTGTCATAACATCAGGCGGAAAAGTCACAACCCAATACTCGGCTCCTTATCGAGTTACTGGTACCACCACCATCACTGGTGGTGGCGGCGCTACCGAGAGCGAGACTGCGACTGAGACTGAATCCGAGACTTCTTCCACGGCCACCGAAACTAGCGAGGGCGCTGCGGCTGGCGAGAGCGGCACTGGCGGTGGAGGTCTGAGTGCTGGTGCTATTGCTGGTATTGTCATCGGTGTCATCGCTGGTGTTGCTCTTCTCTTGCTTCTCTGCTTCTGCTGTATCGCCCGTGGTCTCTGGGTTGCCCTCTTCGGTAAGAAGGACAAGGAGAAGAGCGAGCGTGTCGACATCTACGAGGAGCGATACTCCCGCCACGGAAGCCGCCACGGAAGCCGTCCTCCTGGCTCGGCCTCGGCCCACTCCCGTCGTCCAAAGCACAAGGGTTGGTTCGGCATGGGCCGCAAGGGTTCCCCATCTTCGGCCGGCGATCGTCGTGAGAAGAAGTCGGATGGCAAGAAGTGGCTCGGCATCGCTGGTCTTGCGGCCACACTCCTTGCTCTCCTCAACCTCAAGAAGGACAAGCGACCTGCTAGCACCAAGCCCGCGCGATCATCCCGAGGATCATCAAGGTCACGATACAGTGACTCTTACTACTCATACAGCGACTACACCAGTCCCAGTAAGTCCCTCCTGATATCTCATCCCATTACTTGATTGTACTAACTGTAACAGCAGGCAGTTCAAGCTCTGGCGGGCGAACAAATCGCACTCGTCGCACAAGGGATAGTCGGGCTCAGTCGTACTACTCTCGCGACAGCCGGCGATGAAGCTCTTAAACCTCAGCTTCTCACCATTTTATCCTCGTTCATCTCACATATACACCCCATCCTGTACATGTCCTTGCATCTGACATAAGGGATTCGAGCTCATATTTATCCGCGCTCGACTTGTCACTTCAATATCAAGGCTGCTGGCGTTTCTGGTTGTTCACATATTGTTTTCCGTTGGTTTCCCCGTGTCCCATTGCTTTCTCTCATTCGCAACCCCAGTTTCATCATCGTTGACGCTATTATTTTACCCACGCATTTATGGATGGTTAATGCTGTTTTTTGTTTTATTTACTTATTTTTGAAGAGATCACGTCACGAAAGGGAAGGAATTGAAGGCTAGATGAAATGACTCACTATGAAAAGTCAAGAAGAAAAATTACGAGTTTGGTACGAAGATGAATATACTCACAAGAGGCACGTCTTAATGGAAAATGCGAGCCTAAATCTTTTCACATGCGACATACAAATAATCATGACAGCCCCCATCAGTGAACACAATCATTATATACCGTGTGACTTTAACGTCTGGACTCGATGCTGCATTGTCTCATTTTATCATTGATCCTGTCGGAGTGATCTTGTCGGACTTCACGATAAATCAAGCCAACGTTGTGGTAGTTCCCAAGAAGGCACAAAATGCGTGCACATTGGAAAATAATTAAACGCCTTTTTTTCTTTTGTCGCAAAACACCCCGAACGAACCCTCGTCTAAATAGCCGGCCCTTTTCGCTTCCTTAAATGGTCACATACACACGAACGATTGACTCGCTAGCTGGCGAGATCCAAGTGTTTGTCGGCATCAGAGTCATCATCTCTTTGCTTTTTGAAATTTGTTTTGTAGCCCTTTTTTTGCTACTTGACATGCAATGATGAACCTTCGCCACTCCTGAGACCCAGAAACGCAAAAGAAACAAGACCCGTGTCCGTGTCCACGCTTATTCGTCCTGGACAATGTTGCCCTTCTCAGAGACGTACAGACCGTCCAAGAACTAGAGAAGACAGTTAGCATTAGAATGTGGAAGGGGAACGTGTGACTAATCCTACCTTTCGGATATCCTTGTTTCGCACTCGGCAGATCTGCTGGATATCGGCGGCACTTTGCGACACGTTCTCCAGAGAGTTACCAGAGAGGACGAGCTCATCCTTCTGGCTGGTGGAAGCCTCAACATCGACACCGGGAGCCATAACAATCTTTCGGACGAGCTTCTCGCCGATGAAGTTTCGGATCTCAACCTCGTACAGGTCGGTCTCGGCGTTCTTGGAGACGTTGACGTTGATGGGGAAATGGGCATAGACGTATCGCATCTTGTACTTGAAGCCCTTGGTGACACCGATGATCAAGTTGTTGATGAGGGTTCGGACAGTTCGGAGGGTAGCGACATTCTTGCGGACACCGTGGTGAATCTCGATAGAGATCTGGTTCTTCTTGGGCACGGTGAAGTTGACGGCCAAGTGGCTGAGATCCTTGACCAGCTTGCCGCGGGGACCCTCGACGGTGACAATTCGCGACTTAATGCTGACCTTGACTGTAAAGAGAACGAGTCAGTATTTCCCATCTTTAAAAGTAAAAGAGTCAGAGAAATTTTCTCGATTCGACGCTCGTGGACGATTCCCCTCCAACAGTTCCAGAGCTCCCATTGCAAGCGCAGTTCATCTTGATATCTCTTATGCTGCTTTCAATCGCGGGCCAACTCCAGTAACTTTGTTTTTCGAGGGGAATCGATCCAACACAGAAAATATTCGAGCGTCGAACGACGAGAAAATTAATCAGAAGAGCGAAAATGAAACAGGGCGCAACGTACCCCCCTCGGGGATCTCAAGGAGCTCCTGGGAATGAATGTACTTCATCCTGCCGGCTGTGAGGTGTTAGTTTGGTCGAGGGGTTGCGATCGAGAAATTGATGGAGATTTCTTGTGGGCAGCAGGAAAGTCAAGAAAGTGTAGGGCACACTTTCCACGTGAGGGCAAATTTAGTGGATACGACAAATGGTGTGGACCGACTGTTGCACGTGACTTGACAAGGAAGCTCAAGTCTGTAGGGAGTAAGCCAAAAGATGTGTTAATGGTAAGACTGAGCAATAAAGACCAACTGTTGAGAGAAAACCACCAGTGTTTAATAGATGGAAAATACAAGAAGTTCCAATGAATACTATCCAGACCTTGGTTGTGTTTAATTACTCTTTTCTTCCTATTCCAAGTATAAGAATTGACCACTTCCATTTCATCCTTACCTTATCCTTATCTTATCTCTCTATCCATATCGACCTTCTTTCAATCACGGCGGAAAGCTCGGGTGGGTCCTCAATGGCGATTGGGCGGTCCCCTGCTCTGTCTCCGGCGCTGAGGTGACGTCCTCACCAGCTCAGACCAAGTCCAAGTCCCAGTCCCAGACCAGCCATCCCACTACGTATCACGAAGCTTGCGCCTTCAGCCTCAGCCTCATCTAACGACATCAATCAGACACTAGAGGCAAGAGGTAGAGATATTCACAACTCGCCCATCATGTCGTACTTCTTCGCGACTCCCGTCGATATCGACGTTGTCCTCGACGACACTGATGAGCGTTCCATGGTTGATGTCAAGCTCGACAAGAACCGTCGCGAGAAGGCCCCTCTCTTTATGGATGGCGAATCCGTCAAGGGAGCTGTCACTGTTCGCCCAAAAGATGGGAAGAGACTTGAGCATACTGGTATCAAGGTTCAGTTCATTGGCACGATAGGTAACCGAACCCCTATACATCGCAATGCCTGCCTAAAGCTCTCATGCGCTTGGAATTGTGTCGGCCTTGTATCTTAATACTGACTCGTCGCTTAGAAATGTTCTTTGACCGCGGCAATCACTACGAATTCCTCTCCCTCAACCAAGAACTCGCTGCTCCTGGCGAGCTCCAGCACCCTCAGACCTTCGACTTCAACTTCAAGAATGTCGAAAAGCAGTACGAATCATACAATGGCATTAATGTCAAGCTGCGCTACTTTGTCCGCGTCACCGTATCGCGCCGCATGGCCGACGTAATCCGCGAAAAGGATATCTGGGTCTACAGCTATCGCATCCCACCTGAGATGAACAGCAGCATCAAGATGGACGTTGGTATCGAGGACTGTCTACATATTGAGTTCGAGTACAGCAAGAGCAAGTATCATCTCAAGGATGTCATTGTCGGGCGCATTTACTTTTTGCTCGTCCGCCTAAAGATCAAGCACATGGAGCTGTCCATTATCAGAAGAGAGACAACAGGCGCTGCACCGAATCAGTATAATGAGAGCGAGACATTGGTGCGCTTCGAGATCATGGACGGTTCACCATCACGAGGAGAGACTATTCCTATTCGACTATTCCTCGGTGGTTTTGATCTAACGCCTACCTTCCGCGACGTCAATAAGAAGTTCTCTACGCGTTATTATCTCAGCCTAGTTCTCATCGACGAAGGTCAGTCGAGCCCCACATCGCCTCACCCTATTAACTTAACTAACCATGTTACAGATGCTCGACGATACTTTAAGCAGTCTGAGATTATTCTTTACCGCCAAGCTCCTGACGCTGCTCCTGTTCCAAATGCCGGTACTTCATCACTGCCTGCGCCTCCAGAGAATAAGCTAGCTGCTGCACAGGCATGAGGATAGACAAAACCTGGCTATTGGTCTGATGTACATACATACATTGTCAGCTTCATGCGCGTCCTTTCAGCATCGGTCCAGGCGTTATGGGTTTCAAGACGGGATGAGCAAGATGATGGAAGATTTGTAGTTCTTTTTTACCCTTTTTAAAAACTAAACCATCTGCAAAACAAATTAATCGATACACCATGAACCGTCCCGAAATTATATCGTAGGTATTTCGCCATCCAAGTCTTAAAGCAATATGCCCCTAATCTACATCAAGTGACATGTCCTATTTCTGCCCTCATACAATTTCCATCACATCGTCCGCTTCGAAACCGAACTGGTTGTTGTGAATTGCTGCAATTCGGTCCAGCTCATCCTGGTACTGTTTGCGGATATCCGCCAACGATACCACCTTGCGCTTGACTGCATCCTGGTGTCCAGAACCAGCAGAGGTCTCATCGTAAATCCAAGCCTGCTTGGGCTCCACACAGCTCAGGGCGTTGATGAGCAGGAGGTATTGTCTCGTCACGGGCGTATCGAGAATATCCTCTCCTGTAGCCTCATCGCCCTCACCGGCGCTTCGTAGTTTATGGATTCGGTCGAGCACCACTGACGCGGCGCCACGGTAATTGTTGTGCTTGACCCTCCATGAGTAGAGAACCTGGTGGTAGGGGAACCCTTCTATGACATCTAATGATGCCTTACTCTTTTGTGCCAGAATATCATCGACCTCTTGCTGAAGACCAGGGAAGGGCAGGGCAACGAGTTCGATGTTGTGGTATGTCGCGCACATTCTATCAATCATCTTGCGCAGGTTTGACGTCTTCATGGCCTGATCCTTAATCGACACCAATGTTGTGTGAGCAAGCTCAAACTGTGATGTTGCAACTGCAGCGTTGAACAAGCGGCTTTGCATGTCAGTCTTAGTAAACATGGCATCCTGCTTGTTGCCCAGGAACTGCATGGCCAGGCGAGCAAATTCAGCCACGTAAGAGTAGGCCTTCTGTTTCTCAAACAAGGCAACGATATGTGAGTAGTACTTTGCAAAACCATGGTTGAGGAGATTCCACTCCGTATCGTCAAGCAGGCCGCTGCTATGGCGGTCAGTTCCAGCATTCTGAGCGCCTGATTGTTTGTTAGTCGGGCACCAATAATGTGTTGAGAGCGACTTACTCATTCCAATGGCCGCTTTTCGGAAGTAAATCGCAGCGGTATTAAAGTCTTTCAAGGCCAGCTGCAAACGGCCTTGAACGTAGGTGGAGAATGGGTTTTGGTCACAGAAAGGCGCAAGATCCAAAGCCAAGTCAGCTCTCTCGCGTTTGATGAGAGAGCATTGAATCAGTGGTGGAGAAACTTCAATATCGCTGTCTGGGGCACAAAGGTTGGTAACGAGATCTGTGATACTGGTTGCGAGAGGTTCGCTCTTGTTGGAAAAACCAAGAAGATGGCCAACATGTGCCTCCAGTGCCGTGACAAGCTGGGTGTCTTCGGGCCCCCTTTTCACAGGCCCGCTTTCACTCTTGTCTCGGGCGCTGGGCACTGCTATTTCGGTCTGGGCGAGCCATTTTAGCAGCTCCAAACGTCGCAGAGCCGCAACAAGTTGTCTGAAAACATTACCAATGTCCATCCGGTTATGAAGAATATCCGCCTCATTGTCGACCTCGTACTCCATGTGGACGAGAAGGATCAATTGACTGAAGTATACCCTCCACTGCAACTCGATACTGTCCTGAACGGCTTTGACGATCAGTTTTCTTCCAAAGTCGGTGAGTGGATGCCGCAGGTTTCGTGACTTGGCCTCCTCCGGTGCGGAAACGAGATTCATCACATCAGTGTAAAGCTCATCTGTAACTTTGCTAAAGTTTTGGCCGAGCGCATCGACGACTTGGTTACAGTCATCATCGGTGATTCCTCGCCAGAATCCAGACTTATCATAGAAATATTGGATTCGTTCAACATCTGTCTTGGACGAATCCTCAAACAGCTCAGGTCGCAGTGTAGCCTGGCAGAGCTGGACCAAGTGCTCAGGGAAGCCATCAACAAAGTCCAAAGCTGTGCTGACAATAGCCGATTGAGCAACATGGCCTTCTTCAGGGGAAAGGGGGTTATAGTACAGACGCTCCAGGCTGCTGCACTCTCGAATGGCCGAAAGAAAGTCGGCGCACACAACCCAAGTCATTCCTGTGTGAGGATCAAGGGTCAAGCCGATTGCTTCTCCTCGCTGCTTGTCCAACTCGAGCAACAGGCGGTAAAATCTCAACCACTGGGCCTCGCTGCAAGAGCGGAAGGATTCATACTCCATGGCGCCCGAAGAGCCGCGGTCCAGTGTTGCAGCAGCCCCTAATATAGAACAAATTGACTCTGCCAGTCCCCGGCCCTTGACAGCAGGCTCATTCCTCTTTCCAAAACCTCGCTCGTAGATCGAAAGTGCTGCCTCGAGCGTCGATTTTGTAAACTGGCCAGGCTTCAAAATGAGTTGAAGCCACTTCTCGGTGACATCGGTAGAATCACAAGGGCCAGACCCCTCTGCGGTGAGTACAAGGTTTTCCGCGCAAACGCCATCCCAGTTCTCCTTCCAGCTCTGCGAGATATTCTTACGATCCATTTCGAGTCTTTGAACTCTGTATGTCATATTGTTCTTCCATAGAGTCCAAAGTTGGATGGCGCTCTCTGCAGGATAAGACAGAGCAAAATCAGCCAAAGTCCACACATCGGAGGAGGATGGTGTCACAGGGACTAAGGCATCCTTAGGGAAGATGTCTTCGACAACAACAGTATGCGCGTCCTTTGCGACGATCTTCCAGAACTTGAACTCTCCAGCGCCGATGGGAGAGAAAGTTGCGCAGATCCTGCTACCACGGCCCCGGCCAACAACCTGCACCAGGTTCGCCTGGGAAGGATCAATAGCCCACTTTCCAATCTCTTGAGGGTTCCTTTCAGCGTTGAGAATGTCGCTTGTGTAAAGAATTTGGCCATCGTTAATATTCCAGATTCGCATTCTGTGGTCCAGACAGACCGTAATCGCAAAAAGACAGTCCTCCAACCCGAAGCTTGTGATTTGGATCGACGTAGCTGAGCTGTATTCCATATTGATCTTGCCATATTTGATTGTGTGCTTTCCCTGGAAGGGAAGAAGGCTTCGAAGGTTCTGCGCCCATCCCTGTACATTGAAGAAGGATTCTTTCCAGACAAGTGATTCTGTCGAAATTAGCTTGATTGATCTCCTCGATTCAGCGGTAACTCACGCTCGTGCGCTTTGCTTTTATCCAGCCTGATCATTCCGCCATCATTGACCGTCACCAGAAGCGTCTCTGCATTCACGGCAATCATGCGGTGAGGATGCTTGAATCCCAATCCCGCTGGTCCCTGGACCTTGCCCAAATCAGATAGCCCAGCATCGACGGCCGCCCTCTTTCTGAACAAATCCGGTCGTAGGGTGAAGCTATACAGCTGATATGCTTGATCGAGAACAAAAACACAGAGAGAGTCGTGCTCTTCTGGGTCCGCAAATGCGACACATCCTGGCTGAATAGGTACAGAGAAGTGGAAATTCAGGATGATGGGAGAATCGGCGGCTTGTGTTTTCTTGCAAACATCAACAGCCCGAATGCTCAGGATAGTACCGTCCTCGAGGATCCGCCAAAGGAAACTACGCGGTGTATCGTGCCATACTCTATGATAGATAGAGGAGGCAGTCGCTAGATTCTTCGATCGAAACGTTGTCTCATCCTCTGCTGTGTTTTCTCGTGCCGGTTTGCGATGGTCTCGGCTGTGTATTGAATTGGAAGGGACTCGAATCGTAACGACAGAAGACGATGTTGGCGGGTCGAGGTTCACTCGGGTCTCTTTAAAGAGATATTGGGTATCGCCTGAGTCCATTTCGCCCCCATGTATCGAGTCGGCCGTGACGAGAAGATATCGCGAATTGGTCGTTGTTGTTAATGTGACGGCGCAAATAGTCAACGCGTTGCGGGTAAGGCAAAGTAGTGTACCAAGCATGTCAGAATTTCTGAAAAGGGCCCCACTCTTCACCGTAACTCAAAATGGCAATCAGCTCTATGTACCTGCATCTTCACAAATCACAAGAATCAGCCAGTCCGTAAACTTATACTATTATCTTAATCAGGTCTCTAGTTATGATCAAAGTAAAATATCATTAATTAATTGCCTAGGCCTTCAGAGATCTTGTGAGAATCGACATATTACTCTTATCATCAGAGAAGAAATCTGATTTCTTCTTTGACCAAGGCCAGTATCAATTGATTTGACATTCATGTCTGAAAAAGCAAATTATTTTATTTTCATCAAAGAGAATTTACGTTTGTAATCATTCCTATTGCCCATACCACCCGTACCCGTCCAGTTGTGTTTCATTTCAAAAAGACACCACATGAAACGACCATTGAAATCTGCGCCAGCAATAATGCCAAGAATCGTCACCATATACTCCAGCGCTCGTACAAATACACACATGCCATCTATCATCACCTAATCCTTCTCCATGTCCTTGGGCGCGGGGTCGCCAATGCCTTCCTCGCCGATGGCAAATAGAGTATCACTCTCTGGCAGACATGGGCTGTCGTAGATCTTCGCAATACGTGTCTCTGCACGGCCCTTCTTGAGGCTGATTCTTGTTGTACTGGCGTGGGCAATAATGTTGCCACCAATAGGCTTCTTCGGGTCGGGGTTGAACATGGCACTTGGGCCACCATCGACCTGAGCCACGACTTGATTTGTAATGACGACTGCGATACCAAATTCATCCGCAAGGCGCTGAAGAGTCCTCATGAACTTTGCCAAGTGAGTCTGTCGGTTTGAAAGCTCGCCACGACCGCAGAAATCAGTTCGGTAAAGCGATGTGGCACTGTCAACAATGAGAAGGGAGAATCGTGTCTCACACATCATTGCAGCAGCCTGGTTGAGCAACTGAAGCTGATGATCAGAGTTGTACGCGCGGGCATACGCAACGTTATCGAGGACTTCTTCTCCAGATAGACCAAATCGGTTGGCCACGCCTAGAAGTCGGACAGGTCGAAATGTGCCCTCGGTGTCGATATACATGCATTTTCCCTCGCCACCGCCCATATCAAAAGGCAATTGGCAGGTAACGGCGAGTGTGTGACAGATCTGACTCTTTCCAGTTCGGAATTCGCCAAACAACTCCGTGACAGAGCCTGTTTCGATGCCGCCAGCGAGGAGAGTATCGAGGTTCTTCGATCCAGTAGTGATGGAGATAAGTTCACTTCGGCGTTGGTGCATTTCTGTGGCGGTAGTAAAACCCATTGGGACGAGCTTAGAAGCTGTTCTGCCGTTAGCAACAGTTTTAAATAGTAGTTTCAAGTGTTTTGCATACCCTCGCCCAGAATCTTGGTCGCCTTCTGCTCTGATATTCCCTTGATCTGCTCCAGGACTCGTCGTGGTGTGTAGGCCACTGACTCAACCGTATTGTAACCCCCATCGACCACAAGCTGGATATCTCGCTTCGTCAAGCCAGCAATTCCCTATGGGCACCAAAGTCAACCAATGTCGCAATTGCTTTTCCCAGGAAACTTACTTCGAGCGCGAACAGTGGCGTTGGGGCACCAGGACCAGGCATACCGCCCTCCTCGCCCATCTGAGCCTCGTCGTACTCTTCACTCATTGTAATTGCAGAGTACTACTCTCTCGAATTGTATCAGCAGCAAAAAAGAATTACAGATGAGAGTTGCAGAGAGTGAAAAAGTAGTGAAAGGCAGAAGAAGGGGCGCGGTGGGACGCGTCTGGTGGCGACTGGTGCCTGGTTCAATCTACGCCAGGCCACGTGACTTGATTGGTAGCACGTCTAAACTGGGGTCAGTGAGCAGTTACTACGGAATATGAAATCCGTGCAGAAGAAGCCGGTTCTCATATCAGAATAAAACAATAATTGATAGAGATTTACTTCATGTTTACTGCATGTTAAGTTAGATGTAAATTAATCAATATTGTTAAGCAGTTCGACTCGTAGGCTAGATCAGTGTTAACTCGGAATTCTTCTTCCAATATCAAGTAGTTAGTTGTATTAATATAATCAATTTTCAGTGTTTAATGACAAGTTTATATCACTATATTTATAGGGATTTGAGGACATTGTTGGTCAAATGTTATTGAATTATTATTTGCTAGAGTATAGGGAGCGAATGACCAAATCAGGTCTGCAATGAATAAGAAACTTCCGAAACACCAATCCATGCAATGCTAAAGTCATAGAGATGAGCCATTACTAATCTTGACTTGGTTCAAATCCGTAGCCAGAATGAGGCTGTCGTCGATTCCGGGTTTGTTGTGTTGACAAGTTTACTCGACGTTGATGCGACGAGACTCGTGCTTCTTGGCCTTGGGGACAACAATGCTCAGGATGCCATCCTTGAATCTAGCAGAGACGTTGTCCTGGTCGACACGAGTGGGAAAGTTGAAGCTTCGAGAGAACTCGCCAAAGCTTCGCTCAGTGAGCCAGTACTTGGCTTGGTCGGCTGGCTTCTTCTCAACCTCCTTGGGTTGCTGGTGGGTGATTTCGGTGCCGGTGCTCTGGTGAGCGCTAGCCTCTTCTTCGTCTTCAACAGTAGCGTGATGGGAGTTCTTGGTTTCATCGCTGTCCTCAGCAATGGCGCCTCGTGCCTCAGGAATGTCCTCAACAAGACCAGCGGGGGGAGTGCCGGCAATGTAGGTGCGCTCAGTCTTGCCGCGGATGTGCATGGTCTGAGGGTCTGTGAATTCGATATGAACGTCCTCCTTGCTCATGCCGGGAAGCTCCCCATGGAGCTCGTAGACTTCGCCAGTCTCGCGGACATCAAACTTTGGCTGCCAGTGGCTGAGGCCGGAGCGGCGGGCACCACTGCCACCATTCTGTCCCTGGCGAGAGTAGCTGTCAAAGTCGTCGAGGAGACGGAAGAGGGGAGTGAAGGAAGCGTCGGAGTTGTAAAGGCTGCGGGGGAAGAAAGCCATTGTGTTGGTTGTGTTGGTGATGGATTTGAGTGTAAGTTGCTTCAGGTTGATAGTGGATATGAGATTTGCAGAGAGCAAAGATAGTGAAGGAGTAGTTGTTGTAGTTGTAGTAGTAGTAGTTGCTTACTTGTGACTGTTTTTGTGTGTTCTGATGAAGAATGGAGTCCAGCTTTGGAGGAAGAGAAGCCTTGCTTTATACTCGTCGATGAAGAAGAAGTGATCGAGATGGAGGTTTCCTTACCTTTCGCGAAAAGTCGACAAATCCTATCACTTGGAGATTCTAGAAATTCCACGATTTCAGAAGAGGGTCATAGAAACTTTGACAAATCTCTAGTCAACGCGGTACTGATATCAAATCCTACAAAATTAGGTGATATCACGAGTCGGTTGGTTGCTTATAGTTGCAGGAACCTGCTGGATGGTGATGGATGGTGGTAGAAGCTTCCAGAGAATTCCGGTGGTACCGCGACATAGTGGGTGTACTATCAGACCTTGAGTTCCGAGTAATTCTGGAATTTCTTGGTGTAATTTCAATGGAGCAGCGTCATAAGCAATAAATTAATTTGCCATTCAGAGCGATTAACTTATTCCACCCTTCTAGAGATAGGTACCTACAGGTAAGAGTCAAAAGACGGAGTTCTACATGATGAAGTCTGGGGAAGCATGGTCCAAGCGCTTCAATGCTGACATAATAAACCCCTCTCATCAACAATCTAGCTACCCTATACCTCAACAAACCCAAGAACATTGGTAGATTAAATGGCAGTAATAACTACCGGAGTTCAAGTATACACTGCTGGTTTTCAACTCGGTTCCTCTGTGTCTGTTTGTAGGCTTGCTTTTATCATAATCTTCAGAGAACATCTACTTACGGCAGCAACTGTTGTATTCACTGTTAATAGTAAATCCGGAGCGGTGTTAGTCAACTCCACTGTTTCTTCACAAGTACCCAGGTAGAGAATCAAGCAGCCACAATATTCTGCATACCAGAAATGCATTCAAATATGATATAAAAATTATAATTTTGTGCCATTTTGCTCTATCTTTCACTCAGTAACAAGACTCAAGTAAGTGCACCAGCTCTATGTTGTATGATATCTATAGGGAGAGTATATTTCAAACTTGTCCAGCTGTTTGAGTTGAGTTGTTGAATAATCCCTGTGTATTAGGGATAAAAAGGGAAAACTGAAAACATGATAGATCTACTCGATGTAAAAGCTAAAGTAGGACATACAGGGTGGCGTATTACTACTCCTAAAGTCAAGTTGGACAAACGGAGGTAACTTTGTGGCAAAGTTACCCTGAACCAAGATTGATAAGGATAAGATGGACGAGGGAAGTAACATATGCAGCAGGCAGTTCCAATAAATCCCCTACAAGCCAAGTAATAGACTCTCGTTTAATTGTATTGGATATAAGCCGATAGACAGGTGTTGAGGCTTTGAGCACTTGCTTATGGCTAGACTTTGTTTGGCCCTGACTCAAGAGCAAGAGCAGGAGAACGAGTGATCAAGAGGCTGGCTAGTTATGTATCAACATGACTGACTGAGTACTGTAGTTAGAAATACTATAATTCGAGGCAATGGCTCGAGACAATGATAGTCGGGAAGACGGGCATCTGTCTCGTTCCTTTGAAAACACCGAGTCCAGTGACGAAGACACCAAGGATGGGACACAAGCTGCCTATGATCAACCAGAATAGATTAGACAGCCAAGAAGACGATAGAATGGGTACTTTAAGCCAAGAGACATGGAACCAGAAGAGAATCTTTTGGTTTTGTTCAACCAGGCTCTTCATCGGTGATCATGGATCCGGACGCACCACGCTGCTCTGTCCTTCGTGTCAATGTTTCGATCGAAGACGATGACATATGATGGAGGCAAACATGAACTTTAGTATAAAATCCCTGAAGTCGAACAGTCAACAAAGACTGAGCGTCCAAAAATGATGACCAAGAGTGATAAGAAAGTTCAAGGAAGTAGTCAATGATATTGCAACCACGACCAACTTCCCTCCCCAAGTGTAACAACTGGTATCTCGGAATCAATATTGTTTCATATCGACGATACAGGGTGACCATAGTATAAGCAGTTTTTAAGAGAGTGTTGGATCGACGGGGTATATCGTTCGGCGTGGGAAGATCTTCAGTGGATTTGCTGCTACAGCTCGACGAGGTGGAATTGTGAGCTAGATCTGTGACGTTGGAGTTAGCAATGAACATTTGAGCTCATGGAATAAAACAGACAGTCAACTTGCCATAATAGACTGAGATTAACAAAACTCCCGAATACCCAAGGTAATGGATATCCATGGCTCTCTCGTCATTACTGAAACCGACCCTGTCAAGAAAGGAAGAAACTTTCCAGTTATCTTCTACATGACCTTGAATTCGTCAAGAGATCCAATGGCACGGTAAAAGACGTATTGGACAACCGCAAATTCATAGCCCATGGATCCGCAATCGAACCGAAGCTCCGCTTGACATGGATGATAAGTTGGCATTACGGAGTAGAACCCTCGACAATGAGATATGACGTAGTGAGACAATAGACAGGGGCACGAGGGATCGATTGATCATTTTAACTCAATTTCAATAATGATTCATTGTGGCTTCATCAAGGCAAATCGATTTGTCTTGTTAAATCGAAAATAGATAAGCAAGGTGTGATTGGGATTCAATGCATATCACATCACCAGTGTCACCAACACCACCACTTCAAAATAAAATGCCGACCCCCCCACATGGAAGAGGAAGAAGAAGGGTCTCGCCCGTGGGATCAACAGGGTCTAGAACATGACGTAGTCCATGACGCCCTTTGACAGCAAACACCCGCTAGTGCAAGTCAGCCCAAGCCAAGGGGACCAGGGCTACCCCAGAAGCTCAGCTTAAAAAAAAGGATCAAAACTCTGTGGCTGATGTCGACTCGACAGTTCCATATACCTGCTTTAGCGCTGGAAGCAAAGTACCTGGTACTGAATGCTCAGTTTCATTTCATTTCCATGTTCACCCCGCCGTGCATTTCTAAAATGACACCTTCAAGCCACAGCGTCGCCACAGTACTTCCAACCTCAGTTCATCACTAGTTATCGAGCCAAGCATTTGTCTCATTGATTCAGTCACGAGAAACATAATGATGCCCGAGGATTATCGGACATGCGATTTCGATTGATTCGCTGGCAGAATTTTGACAATAATTCGTTTTGTATCCGAGGTTTCCGTTGCCACTTGGCACAAAAAGCTAACTCAAGCTGCCGGGCCAGGCCAAGTCGGATCAGGCTGATCAAGATTGACACTGCATGATTTGCAGCTAGCTTTCAAGTTCTGAAAACCATATATTTTGACCCGTAACCAACCATATCACCGTCAAATCCATAAATATACCGGAAATTTAGATAATTGTAATCATGAGACGTAAAACTGTCGTGTAGTTACATTTACAACCGTCGATGATGACCCGTGCCCGTGGTGAATATGTCAACTATGTCCAGCATAGATCCCAATCCGTATTCCAGTGTCTTTGAATTATCGTCCTGGCAAGTGTACTTTCAAGAGCATTACAACACTTGAATACCAAGAGTATCGTTTCGAGAACCCGTCTCAAATCTCTTCCAGCTCTCATTGTCCGTATGGTCGCATTGGCCCGAAGCCTTGCATCATGACAATGGGAGGAGCCCTCATGCCAGCATCAATCGGCTCTGGGCTCTGTACACGGTTGAAAAGTCCAATAAGTCTTCGCCCAACAGAAGGCTCAAGTTCAGTGCCGTCTCGCGCAATTTTTACCTCCCTGTTCGAGTTCCACGGGTTGCGGAGTCCTCTCGTGCGATAGAACGGTAGCCGACTTGTAGACAGCCACTCCAACTTGAAAGGCTTCCCCCACGTCTTAGTGGCGCCCTCCTCTACTGCTGCATTACTCCTGGTGCTCGACACTTCGCTCTCCGCATCAGACAGTACTTCCAAATCCCCTCCGTCGGCTTCCCAGAAGATAGTACCTCTTGCGGAATCGTCAATGATACGCCCTTTGGGAGCTTGTTCTGTCGCTTCGGTCGGGATGGCTTTCGGAAGGTCAAGGTCGCTTGTTGCCTGGGCTGTTGGTGCAAATTCGATAGCTGCCGCTGGGTCCTCATTGATCTGCGATATCATTCTAGCGTATCCATAGTATTCGCCTGATTTGTTAGCTGAAAACACCAGGTAGACGCTGTCAGCGGCCTGTTCTAGAGTGTTAGCCGTGAGGTGAACCAAGGTTGTAGTTGGTAGCGAACCTTGAAAGCATTGTTTAGTGCCTCTTCATTGTGCGATTGAGTAGCCCAGATGCCCGTGCTGACACTCAATTCAAGATCCTCCACCGTCAGACTCTTGAGGATAAAAAACTTGTCTTTCTGGGGTGTCTTATCGTCAGCTACACCGGGCTTGGGGGCACCCGTCGGCTCGGATGCCGGGCTGGGGTTACCGCTCTGAACTGGTGTCTTGTCTGCCACCTGATCCGTCTTTGCTGTCGCTATAACTACCGAAGGACCAGTTGGGGCTGTTACACCGGCGGCACCTTCCACTGTGCTCTTCCGTAGCCGGCTAACAAGACGAACTGATTGGAATTTGGAATCATGTAGCTTCTGCTGCGCTGCGCTACAAGTGTCTTCGTCCCTGAAGTTGGCGAATGCGCAGTTACTTTTGGATATAAGAAAGAGTGATTCCAGGCCAATCGTCTCCTTGCATACGTGATGAACTAGATTCATGAGGTCGGTCTGTGGCGGGAGATTGCCGATCCAGATTGCGTGTCCTGATTCAAAGGTTTAGCCAACACTGACGGTCATCGAGGTAAGTCAACTTACCACTCTGTCGTGGTTTCCTGGGAGGGCCTCGAACGGCGCTCTTTCGCCTCTCTGACCCATCTGAGGTTTGCTTTAGCTCACTCTTATTGGGAGACTTCTTCCCAGCCCTACCTTGCCCCTGTTTGAATCCCTGTGGGTGCATCCCACGAATGTCTGCCTGCTGTCCCATGGTCCTTGGATCGTTGGTTGCAGAGCTACCACCAGGATAGTGACCAGATACCACGCCGTTTGGTACCGGGGGTCCGACAGGTTGATACTGGGGTCCAGGGGAATAGTAGTAAGTCGACTGTTGAGGGTTCATCATCATCTGGTTGGGGAAGTAGGCCATGTTCTGCCTCTGAGCCATCATGTTTGTTGCCTGAACTTGGGACATCTGGTTTCCATAATACGGTGCTACTTGCGGTTGTAAGTAGTAACCTTGATTAGGAATTGGAACCGGCGGATGACCAGGAAACTGTGACATGTGCTGCATCATGGGCGGAGAGCCTGCGGGGTTCATGCGTTGCTGAGCGCTTTGGGGATACTGTCCAGGCCGAAAGCCCATCGACGGGAGAGCGTTGGCCATGGGTACCATATTGTATGGCCCGGGTCGAGGACCTGGAGGTTGTTGAGACATATCGAATTGCGTTGAGAATGCGTGCTGAGAAACTGTGTAGTGCTGTTGTGACTGAGGAGAAAGCTCATCCTCCTGAACAGTTCGAGGCTCGTTTTGGGGCGTCGGAGGACCTCCAGATGCAACTGCAACTGCGTTGATGACCTTGGCGGTATCCTGCTCCAGCTTCCCCATGCCCGAGACTTGAACGTTTGCTATATCTCCCATTTGAGGTACCTTATCGATATTTGCTCTGACTGTAGTGTAATGACCTGTTGCTGGTCCAGGCCAAATTAGCAAGTGGCCACAACCAAGATACAGGCATATATAAACAAATTGACGGGGGGGATTTAATACCTGGATAACAGTCACGATATAACAAGTAAACCAAACGTACACGACTTGATGCTGACAGCCGTTGTTGTCCTGTATACTTGCTAACGGTGCTGAAGCCACAAATCAACAGGGTTTTTATCGAAAAGCAACCACCTAGACCTTTTTCGGTGGTTGTGACTGGTTAATATTAAAGAACAAATAGAGAGGGGAAATATCGAGCAATTTTGTGGCCGAGTGTGTGTCAGAGCCGACAGTAGCGCTCAATGGGCGGGGGATATGGAAGAAGACCCAGGACGTTTGACTGAAAAGATGGAAGCCAAGCCTAAAATCTGTCGGGATGTATATCATAGATCTGTTTGAATACTCGAGAAACGAGGTGGTGGCTGTGGTAAAGACAGTTCCTGGAAGAATGGTCGAAGAAAGGCGTATATTGCCCCCCACGGGGAAACTAGTGAAGTCGTCGAACACCGTTGAACCCAGTGCCAAGTTCGAAAAGGAAAGGAGCTGAAGGATAAATGAGATCGAAAATGGGGCTTGGTTGTGTTTCCTTTTGGCGTAACAGGGATATGTGTTTAGTCCAGGGACCACAGGGGAGAGTGTGTTGAAGTGTCAAGGTCGGCGGCCAGCCATGCACTTGGGTCTAAACCCGCAGGCACTTATAACGGGACCGAGAAACGAAACCTAGTGGACAAGAAGAAATTGGGGCATGAAAGAAGGCAGGAGAGTATTCACAGAGGAGCTCCCGAGAGACTTTGGATCGTCTTGGGACTATGCCAGCTGACAATAAGCAATGACAGCTATAGTAGCAAGTGAAGGTACTCAGAAGCGCAACCGACGAAGGTAGTTCCCCTTGCTCGTCAAGTTTCAAAGAGAAACGGTTTCTAAAGGCATTCGAGGCTTGCGAAGCTTTTGGGGAGGCGAGGGGCGAAACCTAAGCCAACGATTAAACAGCAGAAGCTTTAACAACGGAGATAGCGAGTGGCCAACAGTCAAAGCTTCCGGAGCTAGGGCTCGTGGAAGGCTTGGAAGGTAAGGCAAGGCAAGGGAATGCAGGGATAAGATGGATAGATGGCCGAAAGAGACCAGATGAAGGGATGCTAGTGTGATAGATTCATGGGGGGTGTGAGCTACAGATTCGTATGACAGATGGGAAATATGATGGGCGATCCCAAGTTGGTCGAGCTTAAGAGATGGGATTTTACTAGGCCCGTACTGGTGGAGGAGTGAGTGGAGGGAAGTGGTGGAGAGGAGAGAGCTTGGACGAGAAGAGGTAAAAGAAAGTGATAGTTTAACGGCAACAACAGTGATCAAGCCACACGATGCCCAAGCCTTGACGCTCAACGCAAAGCGATCCATCCATCCACGAGCAATGATTGAACTTAAGCGAGGCGGAAGCTGACAATGCACCACATATAGATCATTCATTCATGTATCAATCTTGGAGAAGATTGACAGAGTCCCCGGTTCGACTGGAGCGCTCTGAAGTTGTAAGTAGGTACGTATAAGTCATGGAAGACAGTAGTTCCGTCTAATGGTGGTGGCTGAGGTCGCAGCACCGAGTTAATCCATTGCCGCCACCGTCCATGTGTCCACCACCACCATGATGAACATATTCAGGTACCGAGTGCCACAGATTTGCAACAAGAATGTGGTCAAATATTGATGGGGAAATGTGATTGGAGAGACATCCTGAAGCCGCAACGGCGCCGGCAGCAGGGAAACAGGGTCCAAAAGGAACAGCCACAGCAGAACCCATGACTGACAGGGACGGGGGAGTATCGATAGCAAAGGATGGGAAAAAAACCTTGCTTCAAGTACGTAGTGGTGAAGCAATGAAACCGACATTGGCAGGCCAAGAGGTGATATGATATGCGGCACATCGCATTGGACTTCTAAATTTGTTGCTGCTGTGGGGAATCGCTTCTTCGATGTCGATTTTTGCCTGTTGAACCCAGTTCCTTGAGGCAACGGTCCCTGAAAACGGATGCTGACGGGGTCCACCAGGAAGCACAATCTCCGAAATCAGAAGTCTCTGATGTTTTGAAGAGGGTCCCGTGGAGTGCTTGTGCTTTTGCTTGTGCACATATACCTGTTTTTGTGTGTGTGTCTCTCTCTGTATGTGTCTGTATTGTCTTATGGCTTTTTTCTTTTTCTTTTTTTGGGCTGTCATCAGAATGACTTACACTCTGTGATTAGAATGATGCACAGCTACATTTCCAGGCAGTATGACGGCACTCAAAAGTGTGGTACATGTGGAGGGTTGTTAATGATGCTGGTGGCTTGAAACGTAATGAAACATAAAACGGGCCTGATGACTGCGACTCTGACGCTGACTTTATTCCATATGTAGGCAGATAATTGATAATCAACCAGAGCGAGTCAGCTTTTGTTGGAGATGGCGTTGAATGGAACCGTTCAAGCTTGAATGGGAACGTAAAACTCCCCGTCCCGCTGGCAGGAAGGAACCGTTTCGCCACCGTCCCGTGATTTGTCCCTTGGAGGTCCCTGGGGCTGTTCCTGCCCCAGATTTTTAACTCTGCCAGGCAGCTTAAGGTAGGAACAGGCTACAGTTTTGGAACTCGCTATAGGTACAGTACCTGCCTAATCATGGAAATGATGGGAAAACTTTACACCTCAAATTTTCAACTGTCCCCCCCCCCCCACTATGTATTCTTCTGATGGAAGACTGACGATATGGGAGTTACTTTTTCATACCCAACTAGCTACATAGTCAGTAACATATGCATCAACAAGTAGCCTAGAGCCAGCCAAATGCTCTATGGGTTGGCGAGCCGCAAACAGAAGTAACAGCCGCCTGCGATTCAGCGACGCGTACGAAGCTATCGCCACTCAGTTTCATACAACTATTGCGAGCCAACAGCAGTAGGGATCTGCAAGACAGGAAACAGCCGAGTTGGTACTGTAGGAGGACCCTGAGATCTGATCGACACGCGCGCGACAGACCCGCCAGTGACCTTGCCAGCACCTTACCGTACTATGGATGTAGGTACGTATGCGAATGGTACGTATCCTTTGCAAAGTCAATTGCACCTCGCTTCGATCAAAATTGATACGATTAGGAACCATATACTAGAATGGGACAAATTCGATGTTTATGAGCCATTGTTTCCACCATCATGCAACCCAGCGGATGCTAATACAGCCCGCATACTCAGTGGCGCTTTCCCCGGGCAAGCTCCGGCGCTCCTTTACTGGTCTACCAACAGTTTCTTGGTCTGAGGTTGGATCATCCTTGACGGGGCTTCGAACCACTCTAGAGGGCCTAGCCCGGTCCACGCTCTTGGACCCAAGCCCCACGAGTCCACGCCGGCATATATTTCTGCTCACGTTAGAACACAACCCACTGGGAATCTTCTTCGTCTTGGACGGGTCTGGCGATGATTAGAGGAACCTCAAGGATCAAGCGGCCGATTATCATGTCAATATGGCTTAGAGCTATAAGAATAGACTCGTGCGCCGTGTCGATAGTTCTTTGTTCCGACAATTTAGTGGCTCATGAGTAAAGAAGCCGTTGATAGCTTATGTTGTTCTTCGCCAGTCGTATCATCAAGGAATTGCAGGATAATGCTTGGTTTCGCGACGTCACTATCCTGCGTTGTATAGTGGGTATCTGACCAGAGAACCGCCGGCGGTTCCTAGGCGTAGCCCTTGTCATCATGAGCTCTCAATAATCAGTTGCGAGTAGCATCAATGACACGTTCCGTCAGTCTCTTTGAGAATGTCGATCTATCCCGTTTTCTTAATTCTCCATCACCACCAACTTTTCACAACTAGTGCGCCGGGGCGACAAGCCTCCCGAGCGGCACTAGTGTTTGATTGGAGACAATTGCACCGTCCTGACGACTTGGGTAATCTTGTGGCTGTTCTTGGTTTGTCAGGGGTCCCTTCAGGCTATCCCTAGCTGGATGATCGACCATGGAATTCTCCCACTTCACCATTCTGCCTGAACCGCCTTCAGTTGTCAGACTACCCAATAAACCCCAGATCTCAGAGTCTAGTGCATCCAAAAGTCAATAACCTCGAACACTGCTTGAATTCGGTTCACACGAGTGATCTGATTTCGTAGCAAACATCGATAGCAACTTACGCCAGTCTTTCAAACCCTTCAACTCGTTCGGTCGCCGCCATTATAATCGGCTAGCTATCCGAGCTCCCGGTCGTACGACCACTATGTTTGGACTAACGACATGTGCGCGCCCTACCAGCTGTGTTGTTTGGACCCTTGGATGGGTTCCCGGGACGCAACGAAAGCCAATGAAAGACCGATCTAATTAAAGTAGGCGGATGAAAAGCTCCGAGTTGCTTTAACAAAAATACTCGATGATGAATTCGTGCGCTCGCCCAGGGAGCCAGATATTCCGTATGATCAGCTAAACAAAAGGTCAGCAATACAATGATCTTGTGTCAGACAATTGCACCAAAAATAAATGTGAAAGACTTCAAAGTTGTGGCACAATTATGGCGCCAAATCTAAGTCATTGGGCCTCTAGGTAGAGTGTCGCCCGCTGCCTGCTTGTCTGGCTCTTTCGCCACCCACCTGTCAACAAGGGTCCAGAACCTTCATTGCTGATCTTCACCATTTCAGATATCTCCAATGCCAATCCTTCTTGTCACAACCAGCGATGACGCCATGACGATGATGTTCCGTCTATATCTTACAGTTACAAGCAAGTACTTTTCGCCGATGGCAAAACCCAAACAGCAATTGGCCGACTTTACTGGTATCGGGAGCTCCGCAACAAGGGTCAGTGTGGCTTGTAGAACGATTATCAATATTGAATGTCCTTGTGGAAGCTCTATCCTGAGGTTTGAAGGACCGAAATGGCCGACAGACAACCTCGTTGGAGCTGTACGTCCACTTGCGATGACAGTAGTTGGTCACCAGAATGGTCCTTAAGCTTCATCCAACGACATACAAGAATACCAAGCGGTCCCGTGCAAGGCTTTCACTAAAGAGAGCAGCTCTCTTGTGTGGCAAAAAAAAAAAAACCGTCGCGCCGCCTTGCATATGGACTCCGAACGGAACGCTGCATATCTCTCTCCGTTTTCAGCCCTGCTCACGAACGGTCACCGAGAATAAGGTGTGCTAGGCTCTTACTCTTCATCACATGCGCCAGCCCCGTCAATAAAGGAAGGTGGCAAATGCCAGCCGAGTGGTAACGATTGTACAAGTCGTCAGCATCTGAGTTCCAGTTCTATTTTGGTTAGTCCATTAAATACCGCGTAACTAACTCCTTCAAACGCTGCCTGCAAATGACATATGCCGACACATCAAATGCCGGAAGGCTTCCTCAACATACTGCACAACACTGCTGTACTCAGCCTCACTTGACCACTACCAGCAGACAGGTATCAATTTGGGATTTTTCCGCTTGTCGATCGATATTCTCGTTCTCTCGATGATGGCAAGCTCCAGCGCTCAAGTAATGAATAAGTAGTTTTGAGAAAACTTGGAACGTGAGCTATAAAACATGGCTGAACCAAGGAACTTACATGTCCCCGGATCAAAGGCGGAAATAAACTGACCTCTGCAAGCAATAACTACCTAGCTGTGGGTATGAATTTGAATGCTCACCTCCAGCCACGCCGCCGATATTGCATATGGAACGGATAGCCAGACAGCTTCAAGCCAACGACATGCATGGCATGGCGCTCAGGCATTAATTGCTATGGCCTATCCGCACCCCTTCCGGCGCTACCACATCCAACACACTTTCTTTTATCAGACATGTACAATAACATTCAGTTTTGGTTAAAGCTACAGAAGCTTCAAGTGGCAAATTAAACATCTTCTCGACATGATTCTGCAATGACCAAAGTGGACTGAATTTGGCACGAGCATGGCCTGACAACCTTCTCAAAAATTAGAACAACGATTCTATACAGCAGATTTCTTACCCAATCGACGACACCATACTCGCCTTTCGGATGGCAGTCATATGATCATGCATTGTCAGGTGTTGCGGTTTGTTTCTCACAACAAAATTCATGTCAAGACCTATCCTATCTGCCGAGGATGCCACCGTCGGGAACTCCGCCGCCTTAACCCACTGGGAGGTGGAAACCAGGTCCAATTCATGAAGAAGCAACGGGAGAAAGGCTTGTAGGGCACATCTACCCACAATGCATGTTTGTGGGTGGTTAGCAGGACGCACATGCTGCCCAACAAAAGTGTGATTGCTGCTGCATGATACTTTCAGAAGATGGGCTATCATGCCTTAAGCTCATTTCTTGGGCACCAATACCAGTCTGAAGCAAGGATAGCTGACCCCTGGACAGCTGAACAGGCGACTTGTCAGAATCCAGTACCTCGAGAGATGCATAAGTTTGAAGATTTCGGGGACGCTGAGTATACCCGAGTGTGGTGTTTGGCTAGCAGCAGTGTATGGCCGCTTCAAACTTGATCCAGGATCATGCATATTGTGCGATGTGGTAGACGCCACTGCATCGGTCGTATTAGCGAGATACTCGGGCAGCCAAACAATGTTGATATCCAGCATTTTGGAAGGGCACGGAAAATAAACCTTGCCCACATCCCTTTGCCTGCCCCAGGGCCTTGATTAGCCAGCATGTCTCAATGGATCTTTGCACAGCCGCAGAGATCCAGGTAGGATCAGCATAAAGCCGTTTGATCAGCTACTGGGTAGTTGGGGATCCGAGTAGCCCTATCCTCAGCAGGTTTTGCCCCGTAACGGAACTGTACGCGAGCTGAACCTGGCTTGTATGTTTCGTTTCATGAACTGAGAGTAGACATAACGAGCCTGCAATAGGTTTCGGTGCCGAGTGCACCGAAGGCTCAGTCACTTGAGGTCCTTAGCAATCATCTCTTCCTTTTGTGAGCCGATTCACATGTGAGTAGCTTAAGATTGGGTCTATTAGCGTACTGCCACAGTCGTGCCTTAACTCCTGAGGACAGTATTGCCCTGATCCATATCAGAGGCGAATCTTGCCCAGCCAGAGAAATAAACAATCGGGCCGTGCTTCAAACATTGATGATCCAACGGTCATTAAGCGCTTGAGTCTAATGAACCAACGGACCTAGTGTTGCCATTTGCCGCGTCTGTGGTCCGATAGAGGCGCCCCAGAACAGTCTAGACGCGCTTTTAGAGATGTAAGTGGTGTTTCACTCTCTCGGATGTAATTGTATCCGCGAACTAATATGAAGTGCCTGATCTAGCCTCATGTAAGGAATAAGGCTGAATTCAAGAGCTCAGCTCGACATGGATCCGTGTGTCGATGACATTCCATCACTATCGACAACGTTACACCTTCATCTCTTTACTCTGTGAAGCTTGTGGGACTGGCTCCTTGCTAATACCTTTCAAGTAATACCTAAGGTTAGTGATGAAGTTGAGTCAAATGCGGTTAGCTAACAGAGATATACCCTGCAAGTATTACAGAGTAAGAGACGCTGGAATCGGCAGAATCCCTTGAGCCATGAACTAAGGCGTTGTTTTTGGGTCAACTTTTGAAGATGCCATCAACAATGTCGTTGGAAAACCACGGTGTGTAAGTGTTTATTTTGCTACTGTCGATTCATAATAGATGAAACTGTAGTTGACTTAGAAAAAAATCTCATCCCAGTTGGACTTCTGGGCTCCAGGCCCATGACACTTAAGCGTTACTTAGCTATTTGAGCAATACAGCCATCATAGTTGCTCAAGAACCAAACTTTGAATTCCGTTGGCGATATTCTTGTGTTGACGATTATGCTGATTGAATGCAGCGAGCATAAAGAAGAAGATTGAGGGGCCATCAACAGAAGGATTGTGCTGTTGGCAGTATCCAGATGATCTAGACGTGACAGTGAACACCACAAGGACCGCGTTAAGACAGCATGGAAACGAGACTGTAATTGCGGATGCGAAGTCTCCAGAAGTGCCTCAAGTTTTCGCCGTCTTTATTAGTACTCAATGGACAATTGGGCGTGTCTTCCATGTGCTGATACTCAACCAACGTGTCACGTCTTTTCACATCATAATATTATTCAGTTTGCTTGCTGGTCTACATTTTCCGGCCTGAGGCTCGATTTCATGGCGGAAAGCTACCTGGCATCATAATTACAGTCATCGCGCCATAAAGAGGATCGTAAAAGTGACCGTAAAGAAGACTCATTGATTTCGTGGCGTCTAAGTAAACCCTGTTATACACTCTCCTTTCTTTCTTTGTTCGGGTCTAATCCTTCTTCAAGGGCAAGAATGTCTCCTCAATACCATCGGCAGTAATGATGAGCATTTGGAGGTTATCGCCAACCTCAATGTGACGCTCCACCGCACCATCAAAGGCGTCTTTGACGACAGTCTCAACCTCTGTTCGTGTCAAAGGTCGTCGCTCTCGCTCCTTCAGCTCATGGCCCTCTCCACTGCCGGGAATATACTGGTTCTTGAAGTTGACCTGGTTGTCCAGGAAGGGCATAATAAGACTGCCTGCAGCACCGCCTGCTCGGCACTGCTCTCGCTCGTAGCTTCCCACAGGGTCGTATGAGTACACGGCACCCTTACCCTCCTCATCTAGGCCACCGAGCATCGCATGCGAGTAGTAGGGGAAGAATCGCTTCGAGTAGAGAACCGTAGAGAGACGCTTTGCGCAGGCGTTGACAGTCATGGGCTTGCCGTGGCGGTAACGGTAGATTTTGCAGATGGTGTCGAGGTGGTCGCGGAGAGCCTCGCCGTCGGCAGCGAAGCCAACCACCGAGAGTACGAGTGTTGCATCCTCCTGAGAGGCAGTGGTGCCACCAATTCGGAAAACCTTGGGGGACATTCGAGAGTTGATGCTGTAACCGCTGGTGTGACGGGTGTCGCCGGCCATGATGGTGAAGTCGGCGCCAGCGATGGCAAGAGTAGAACCACCATTGTCGGTGTAGCTTTGGCTTGTTAGCTATGAGCTCTGGGAATGATCGAGAGAGTGGCTCACGGGTTAAATCGGTGTTCTCGAAACTCGCCGTTGTTGGTCTTGGGAGCATCGGAGAACGAGTAGTTAGGCCCGTTCATCAAGGGGTTCTGACTGAACATGGCAGCCATGGTTGCAGTTTATGTAGCGGGGGTATTATTGTGTAGTATTTAGAATTTTTGTGATGCGCAGCTGCGATAGAATTCGGTGTTGGTGTTTGATGATGTTGGCCTTAATGTTGCCTTGTCACTGACAATAGAGCTGAGGTTAAGACGCACGCGTCAAGCTTGCAGCCTTGCCCACTCATCCACCTAACATACAGAGCTGGGGTAGCTTCGATGACTAAGCTAAATTTGGACAGGGGCTCACCTCCTAAAGCTCTCCTAACAACCGTCGTCATTTCTAAAGTCTCATCTCAGAGACAAATTTGTTGACTTTGGTTTTGCTGATTATTGTTCTCGAATTATTGTGTTTCTAAGCGACTACATCGCCTGCGCATTGATCATGATGGGCGATATTCGTTCCAAAGCGCTGCAGAAGATAGCTTCGCTATCTGCATCGAGCTCTACGACATCATTCGATCGATCCGACCTTGACCGACTATGTAGGGCCTGCCATGCCGGTGCAAAGAGTAAGGACTACGTCAATGGCCAGAGTAAAAGCTCGCTGGGCAGGGTGCCTATGGTAGGTTACTCATTGAAATACGGGACTATCATAGTGGACTGTGGAATTGACAATAGTAGTCTATACGCGAATTCGAGGTCCTCATTGCATTGTGTAAGACGGCACCAAAAATTAAGTCAAGCCAAAGCGCGCAGCGACTTTCGTACCAACTATTCCCGTATATTCTCGAAGCACACGTACAGGTGTTTGTTCCATCGCCATTCTTCAGAAAGATCGATCCATCCCCTACCGAGGCCCTGGCCTTTCATGTGACAGGGGCTCTATTGGCACTTGGTATCAACTACGATGAGCTTCAAGAGAATGTTACCGATAAGATCTGGGCTTTCGTGAACTCTTGTAGACGGGCTACCGAGAGCATCATCTCTCCACAAGCAGGGGACCCTGAGAATCCTCACCTGGAGGATGCAGTTCGAACTGTGACAATCGCTGTGGCCCTGCTCGGATTTCTCGATGCTGCCGCTGCCCAAGCCGACTTCTGGAGGGCAGGCAGTCGATTGGCCCTGATCAAGAAGATTAGAGAGCTTCTTTCTGAGCCTTTCCTCATTGCGGTGGAAACAGCACTATCTACCATTCGTAACTGCCATAGCCAGGATCGTGAGATCAAGGAATGGAAGAGGTATCTGCGTCACTATGCCTCATCAGGACGGCCTCTGGGAGCCATGCTCCTTCACCGAAGCTTCGCTTGTCTTATTGTTTCCAGTACTTCGTTGATGGTGAAGGACCCTCGTTCTTTGCGAGAGTCTCATGTTTTGGATATCTACATCGCTCAAGACGAGGATCTGCGTAACATCGCTTCCTCTGGACATGAGGCCGATTTTAAGACTGTCGAGGACTATGCAACACTTGCGATTGAAGAGATCCAGTATATTGAAGGAGGTGCTGATTTTATTCGCATGGGATCTCCTGATCAGCAGAGCCTCGCATATGCTGTCAAGGCTGCGGCCCTCATCTCCTACTTGAACTGTGCTCTGCTTAACGAAGATGCTGCTGATACAGAGATTCTTATGAACTGGCTTCAGGAGACCCTGGATGACTCGGATCAGATGGCTGACCCAACTCTTGCCTCGGCTACCCTTCGATGCTTGGCCCTGATCTGCCAGATCTCGCCTTCTTTCTCATCAAATGTCAGCCGTATCTTACCTAGGTTTATCGTACAAGATGCGCCCCAGAAAGACATTGTCACCATTGCTTCCAACAGTTTAGCATATGCGCTCAAGATGCTTTCCAAGGATGCTGTCATCGGCACGCTCTACACCCTTGGCAACGTTCTCAGCCCTGGTTCTGATCAGGCATTTGTCAATGACCAAATTGATGGTACAGCAAGCGACACTGTGCTCAACCCAATCTATACCAATCGCCAGTCCATCGGGAGCTCCATCTCGCTCCAGATGTATGGTGAGGAAGAGACCGCGATTGTTTCTGGTAACGTTGTGCAAACCATTTGTGGCATTGCTGCTGCTTTCAAAGATGAGAAGATTACTGCCCTGGCTCAGTCCATGCTTCAACAGAAGCTTGAGAAAGTCAATACTGGCGTCGATGCTCGTATCATCAGCGGTGCCGCTGCTTTGGCTCTGGAGGGCGGACAACTCGAATTTCGTTCTTTGCTCAAGTTGTTCAGCAAATTGAGTCATACCGGAGTGGTTGAAAATCATTTGTTCTTGCTGGAAGCTGTAAGTTAACCTGCTTTGTTCTCTAGATAGGTTGTTACTGACTGTTTTAGGTGAGAAACGCCCGCACCTTTATCTCCGGCAACCTGCGACGCGACTCTCAGTTGTTCGATATCTACCTGGAGCACTTGCTTGACAGCATCATTGGTCTCGGAGATGTCCATTCTTCTGGCCAAACCAAGGAGTCTGATGTGCAGCTGGCCGCAAAGGAGATCGCTGAGCTTCTCCACCCCCTGGCAATATTCATGTCTAGTAATGACTTTGCTTCTGAACCCATTACTGATGATGAGACATACTCTCTCCTTAGAGATGCTTGGTTCAATATCGTAGTCCATGGCTTCACTACTAACACAGACCGTGGCAAGCAGTACATGCGAGAGTTGCGTATGATTGCCATTCACTCTCCACCTCTCGTGGCCGAGCAGCGAGGTGAGCAGGTTGAGAGTGACATTGAACTCAACACCGTTCTGCGACGTGGTATGAGCAACGACAGAGAGTCCATGCAGAAAAAGCTCCTGAGTGATCTCGTACCCTCCAAGTCCAACGAAATCAGGAGTCTCAGCTACCGCAAGGTGATCTTCTTACAAGCAGCTTACCTGATGGAAATTCTCCGAGCCGACTCTGGGGACTGCACCAAAGTCTTGTCCTACTTCCTGGAGCCAAGTATGTCCAAGGGCGAGGTGAGCAGCGCTATGGAGGGCGTTGCTGCTGCTGTCATGGATGAGTACATCCAGAAGACCCAAAGCGGCGTGGAGCCCACCTTTTCTGCTCAGTACGCCGCTGAACAGCTCGCTACAATTTTCTGTAGCTGTTGCCATCGCATTGAGCGAGTTCAACAGGCTGCATTCGTTTGTGCGGATCGTTTCCTCCGCGAAATCCCCTCGGCTCTTTGCTACAGGTCGTCACTCTTTGCCTTGATAGAGCTTCTTTCACTTATGTGGTCTAGTTGCTTGGAAGCTGAGACAGACGTTTACGCTCCTAGGTCTACGTTTACATCAGAACTCGGTGGCGTGACTGTGCAGCTTTCAGACGACTATGACTTCAGAAGATGGACGGTCGATATCCTCAACCGCAAGGCGAGGGTGTGGGTCAATGCCGCCATTAATATCTCTCCTCTCGATGTCAAGGGTATTCTACAGACCTATCTTTCAGAGTTCAGTGATGAGGGCGCCTATGGCCACGTTTCTCTGGGAAGATCTTTTGCTCTTGAGCTGGGATCCATTATTCCTTCAACAGACAATCGACTTCAGTCCATGGACAAGATTGGTAACTCGAGCATCAACACGGCCTCTGCCTTTGTTGCACAGTACACAACTCGACAAGAATATCGGTATGGCGAGACGCTTCCAGATCGCGGCACAGAACTTATGAGTTTCATGAACCACAATCGTCGTTTGTCATTTGTACAGTCATCTGTTAAAGAGAGTGCCAACGCCACGACTGCACTGGCTCATATTGAGGCCAGAATTCTAAGCAAGAAGAGTACATCCATCGACGAGGTCCGGGATATTCTTCGCAGGGCAGCAGCTCTCCTCTGCCGCACAAACAAGGATGAAGCTGCTGTTGCTCATCATCTTGTGAGCATACCGTTCGCTCTCTTCACCAAGCAATCCATCAATCTGGGTGTCTCCCTTTGGTTGGGTGTGATCAACGAAAACCCAAGACAGGAATCAAGACTATTGAACGAGATTGTCCAACAATGGGAGTTCACTCTTACACGAAAGGTTGGCCTTTTCAGCCCAGCCTTGAATCATGTTGACCCCTTCTTCTTGAAAGAGGAATTTGCACCCAGTGAACTGGAGGCTCTGGCGAAAAAGAAGCAGCTGGTGCACGACATTCTCTCTCCTCACACTCGGGTACTTCAGTTCTTTGCCAGCCACTACAACGCTACTAGACACGGAAGCCCTGATATTCAGAAGGTCTTCCTCCGCATGCTCGACCTTACACTTGAGGCAATGAAGCAATCTGCAACTCACCCTATGGCCAGAGAGATTCGATTCCAGATCATCTTGTTCGGCCTCCGTGTCTTGCGTTCTAGTACCACTCTTAAACCTGCAGCACAGTGGAGACTCAAGGAGCGAATCCTCACGGCTGGCTTATCTTGGTTCAGGTCCTCGCCCAAATGGTCATTTGGAAGCAACCTCTTGCAGATGAAGACCGAGATCCGTCTCATCTCTGATGTTCTAACCGCCCTACAGCAGGTCTCTTTCATCGGCGCCCAGACTGTTGGTAACGTCAAGTCTTTACAGTCCAAGGAACAGTTGCTTGATCTTCTCCTCAGGAACGAACAACTGCGCCTGATTGTTTGGGTCAACCCGCTCAATAATGCTGGCAACCAGGCATTGACTCAGACTACTAAGGCACCAACTGAAGCCGCCCTCTTGCCACTCATCCGAACTGCTTGGTGGCAGGATCCTGCCATTGCTATCGAACTCGCTACTAGATTCCCCTCCCCTCGCCTGCAGCGCGATATCAGGTTCCTCCTTCTTACCATGCCTGAAAAGGCCATCTTCGAGCCCGAGGCTCTGCACCTGATCTTTGGAGGATTCCTCCCTGATGATGTTGCTTCGCAACAGCTCAAGGTAAGTGTCATGCGCCAACCAACATTTGTAATGCTAATGTTGGATAGTATTTGTTGTACTGGGAGCCTGTAAACCCTGTAACAGCCGTTACCATGTTCCTGCCAGCTTACCAGTATCATCCTTTCATTATCCAGTATGCCATGCGTGCACTGGAAAGTCATTCCGTGGACGTGACTTTCTTCTATGTTCCCCAGATTGTCCAGTCTCTCCGTTACGACAGCCTTGGTTACGTTAAGCGATATATCCTAGAAACAGCCCAGTTCTCTCAGCTGTTTGCTCACCAGATCATCTGGAACATGAAGGCCAACTCGTACAAGGATGATGATGCTCAGATCCCCGACGAAATCAAGCCAACGTTAGATACGGTCATGACGCAGATGGTTGATGGTTTCGCGACTGAAGACCGTGACTTCTACGAGAGAGAGTTCTCCTTCTTTGATGAAGTCACCGACATATCCGGCAAGCTCAAGCCTTTCATCAAGAAGTCTAAGCCAGAGAAGAAGCAGAAGATCGAAGAGGAGCTGCGTAAGATCAAAGTTGAGGTCGGCGTCTACCTCCCCAGTAACCCCGATGGTGTCGTTATTGGTATTGACCGCAAGTCTGGAAAACCTCTGCAGAGTCATGCGAAGGCACCATATATGGCAACATTCCGGATCCAGAAGAACAAGGGTGGTGTTTCTGAGGTAGATGAGATGATGGAGGAGAACGACGGAGAGGACCATGGAACCCCCGAGAGGACAGTTGAGGTTTGGCAATCCGCTATTTTCAAGGTTGGTGATGATTGTCGACAGGATGTACTCGCTTTGCAGATGATTGCAGCATTTCGAGGAATCTTCCATGATGTTGGTCTTGATGTCTACGTCTTCCCTTACCGAGTCACTGCCACAGCTCCCGGCTGCGGTGTTATTGACGTGCTTCCCAACTCAATCTCGCGAGATATGCTTGGCCGTGAGGCTGTCAACGGTCTCTACGACTACTTTATCTCCAAGTACGGCAACGAGAACTCACTACGATTCCAACGAGCGCGCAGCAACTTTGTCAAGTCGATGGCCGCCTACTCAGTCATCTCTTACCTCTTGCAGTTCAAGGATCGACACAACGGAAACATCATGATTGACGACGCTGGCCATATTCTGCACATCGACTTTGGTTTCTGCTTTGATATCGCTCCTGGTGGTATCAAGTTCGAGCGTGCCCCTTTCAAGCTTACGACGGAGATGGTGGCTGTCATGGGCGGTTCAATGGAGCACCAGAGCTTCAAGGCCTTCGAAGAATTGTGCGTAAAGGCCTTCCTCGCTAGCCGCCAGTATTGTGAGAAGCTGAGCCAGATCGTTTGGCTCATGATGGACAGTGGTTTGCCCTGCTTCAAGCCTGAGAGTGTCAAGCATTTCCGTGAGCGTTTTGTCTTAGACAAAAGCGAGCGTGACGCCGCCAACTTCATGAAGCATCTCATCAAGACAAGTTACTCGAGCCATAGCACAGGTATCTACGACCAATTCCAGCTTCTGACCAATGGCATTCCTTACTAAGGAACGGTATAAGAGGGGAGCTCAGTAGTGGATGCATCTTTTAGTTTTTCTTAGCTTATCTAAGTCTTTTCCTGACCCTTATTTTTTATAAGAAAAAGAGACAACTCTCTTGGTAATATATATTGTACAGACAGCACCAACGCTAGCAAAACGACTATGAAACTCTTGCAAAATCGCTATCCCCTAAGCTTCTCCCACGTTGGTCCCAAGGCTCCTTCGATGTATGTTTGCAGACCAAAACCCTATGGAATTGCTCCGCTCAACTTCCCTCTGGGCTGTTGCGAGGCAAGCAAGTATGATTATCCTAAACGGTGACAATCTCCCAACTCAGCTTCATTTCGGTTTTTGGGAGGCGCCCTTGAGCATATGAGTCGGGGCGTTATAACTAGTGTAATCAACGTGGACAAATGCTCTGTCGACGATTGGTACGGACTCGAGGAAGTATGTCAGCACCTCGCTAAGATCGTGACTGTCTTTGAGTGGTGTTGCAGCGGAGAGCACGATATCGACTTCGACGAAGAGCTTGTCACCAGCGTGGTAGGCACGCAAGTTCTGGATCTGGCGAATAGCTGTGGCAAATCGCATAGTCAAATACAAAAGCAAGTTGCGCTCGTCGGGCTGGGCCGAGAAGCCTGAGAGATTACGGACGTGGTGTGCCGATGTGTGGCTCCAGTTGAAGATGACGACAAGGGAGAGGAACAGACCACCGACAGCATCAAGCCACCAGATTCGTGCGTAATAACCGACTAAGAGTAGTGGTTAGGTATAGTTCAATCTTGGAGAATATGCTATGATCACTTACTAATAGGAAATAGGATGGAGCCTGTGTTGAAGATAACATCCGTCTTTGCATCTTCAGCCCTGTGACTTGATTAGACCTGTGTCGTATATGCGCAAGATAGAAGATCAACTTACAATGCCCTGACGCTGGAGTTCTTGACGACACGGCACCAAATCCAGCAAGCGCCCTTGATGACGATAGTAGAGACCATGATGGCAATAGCCGGGATACCCAGCTCGAGAATGGCATGCTCAGGGTCCATGAGGCGAGAAATACATTCGAGGCCGACCTGGCAGAAGGATGTGATCATGATGATGGAAAAGACAAGCACACCGAGGGGTTCAAGTCTGCATTGCGGATTAGCTCCCAATTTCTTTCGGTTACATTCGTTCACACAGCGAAACTTACTTGCGGCGACCAACAGGATAACTGTATTGGTCATGATGACTAGATGAGATGAGGCGCGTAGTAATCCAGACAATGACGGTACTAAGGAAGTCCAGGACGGCGTCGACCAAACTAGCGAGGACGGACATGGAAGGGACAGACACAATGACGACGAGCTTTCCAGCAAGGAGGATAGCGTTGGCAAGGAAGTTGACCCAGATAGCCAATGTCACGATAGGATCATCACTGTCAATCTCAGCATCCTCAAGCCAAGGCAGGATAGGTTTGGGGCCATTTTCATCGTCTTTGCTGACAGGCCGCGCAGCTGGTTCCTCGTCCTCATCTTCGGAATGGTCCTGACGCTGCAAAAGAGGAAGGTTTTCAGAGGATCGGAAAATGTCCTGAGGTGTGCGCGCAGCAGGGAGCTTGGTAGTCGAGCTGTTAGGCTTAACACTGAGGGTGCCATATGAGCCTGGCGTGGCAGATGCAGATGGGGTCGAGCCAGTGAGGGGAGGTGAATCGGATGTGGTGGAAGGTTCCTCGTTAATGGTGTCTGGGACATCAAGGGGTCGGAAAGCAGAGGCCTCAAGGTCTGCTTGGTATTCATTAAGGAGATCGTGGGGAATGGCGGAATCAAGGAGAGCATCGATGTAGAGATATTGCTGAATTAAATCATTTGTTCTCTCATAGTACTCGCGCCTAGCGGGATTGTTAGTAGCCGCGCAAAGCATATCATAGCACAGCACAGCACAGGCACGCTTCTGGTGGCGCCATTGAGAACTCACAAAGGTCGAGACATAGTAGAGAGTTCCTCCTCAGGTCTCCAGTACTGCTCCCATCGATATCGAGGGTTGCTTCTGCCAATTAACTTGGCGCTACGGTTCTGAGGGCCGTGAAGCAGCTGGGTGAGACGGCGCTCATCAGCGAGTAGCTTTCCAAGTTCATCATTGTCGTGACGGAGCAATCCAGTCTCCTCATCATCAGGGCCCATCCAGAAAGATGGAGGATGGGCAGGAAGAGAGCTGCTCAAGCTCTGCATGCTCTGATGCGAGCGACTACGAATCAGGGACTGGAGCGCACCACTGCGCGTGCCCAGAGGGTTGTGGGTGTCGTCATTAGAGAGAAAAGAAGGGCGTCGCAGGGGATGCTTTGATGGAGTGTTAGGAGAGCTCATTGTCGCAAAAGAAGTGGCCGCTTTTTCGCAGCGACTGGCGAGAGAAATGAAGGGCGGGATTCAGCTTATGATGGAAGAGGCGCAAATATTATATATCGCGGAGAAAAATAAGATAAAACGTCTAACGAGTCAGATTTGACGTCTGACCGGGGGTTTGAAGCATAAAGGTTCCATGGAAGGAGAAACAAATACGACTATCCCGTGCTTAGTACGAAACGTTGTTTTTCCGAGCTTCCGCCTCAACAGGGAACAAGGACAATTACAATGTGATGCAATATTAAAAAAAGGGTCTCTTTTGGGTCTAATTGAGGCAAAAATTATTTCGGTGATTGACATTCCGTACTACATAAGAGAGGCGAGAGATCGATTAGATCCAGTCCATCAAGACTATCTATTCGCCAAGATGCCTGTTCTATGCTCCGCCTCAGCGTCCATACAGGCCTTGGCGCCTTGGCCCTTGGCCTTTAAGAAGCTGAAGGGTCCCCATCACGACGGGGTCCCTGGCTCCGGAGAAGGCTTAGCCAGATCCCCTTGATGAGGGTCTAGGGGGTCTTTGTCTATAATACAACATCAAAACACCAAAATGAAAGAGGGAGGGACCCTTGAAGTGAGGGGCAAAGCGATTGATGCAACTCCTGCTCGAGTCGGAGTTTCATGTTTGTACTCCGTATTGCAAGTCTGAAATAGCGGACATGTTGTTTTATGTTGAGGCTCTTTCAACTATAGAAGAAGCTCTACAAGGTAGTCTGAGCTTGTCTTGGCATGATTAGCTAATCGGCATGATGGTTTCCATCTCCACTGTAAAATGGGTACCTACTTTAGTTAGCTACCAGTACGTTAAGCGCCTATTCAAACATAGGCCCGAACCATGGATGGAAGCTCAATTGGAACCCTCGAGTGACTTGCTGAAGCAAAGCTTGATACCTATGCCGAGGTTTCACAAAACATCCCGCCCGTCCCTAGTTGCAGAGAGGATGGGGTAACAGAACTTATATACCTTAATAGTATGCTTATCACTATTGCTTGGTAAGATATTGTTTACTGATTGTTCCCTCTCTCCTCTGTTGGTCCATTGGTTCATATCATTCACTTGGCCTTTATATGAGTCTACCTACTATAACTTCAATATTAGTACTACATAGTCACCCACACGATATCGTCTCTCACTAGGGTTTGAGCTTACCGAGAGGCGGAGATAGGAAGGAGGATAATGTATCGAATATTAGAGTCGGGATCGCAAAAACTCTCTACCTACCCCAAAGGCTACCTAGGTATCTATCTATATTAGAACTTCGGGGTAGCAGCGCGTTCGCTCCACAAATGCTGCCAAGACCACTACAGCGTGGAGATGTGCCAATGCATGGTTCTCGTCATCATGGCAACATCACGGAGTCGCATGCTAAAGGGAACGTTCAAGTCTCAGTGAACGTGCACAAAGCCATTGGTTATGGACAGGCAGCCGGATGCATATGTGGAAGCAAGCCGAGCGAGCAGTAAGTTAATATCTTG
The DNA here is from genome assembly GCA_012977745.1 of Fusarium anguioides. Taxonomy (NCBI): domain Eukaryota; kingdom Fungi; phylum Ascomycota; class Sordariomycetes; order Hypocreales; family Nectriaceae; genus Fusarium; species Fusarium anguioides. Next base: position 13,747 of record JAALXK010000213.1, on the reverse strand, counting down.
GCCCAAAGTCTCTTTCAGCTTTCCTGCAGCCGTTGAGATGAAACTTATGGACTTGAAATAATTATTGGTGGCTGGATTTGCCCTGTGGCTTGTCTTTACTTTCACATGCCCTTCCCTAGAGCCAGCCTGTCAGCCTACCATTCACCTGAAGCATGTATGAAATGCATCAACAGGTGTGCCTCAGAACTGTCGATCTTGACTTCTATATTGGGGTTCATGGTCCCTTATTGTTTCAATAGATGCAAACTACAGTAGCAGAGTGTGAGGAGGGGGTTAGTTGTGTGATATATGACCCAAAAGATTTTTCAATAACTATTCAACCCGCCATGCCATTCTTTCTGCATGTTATCTCTTGAATGTCTCACCCACACAAACCGCACCGTGCGGCACGTATCGCGCCTTTACCTGTCTATCGGTTAGCGTATCGGGGAGTGATCGTGTTGATCTACCAAGGCCGCGCAATTCATGTGTATTGACGTGCATCGGCATCGTCTAAGCTGCCGTGTTGTACGGATCCGTCATCAGGGGAGCCAACCGAGAGAAATGTGTGCATTCAAAGCAGAGTTTGAGTGAGTGACTGGCTAAAACGACCTTCTCAACAAAGAATTGGGTGGTGGAGCCTCTTCCTTTTCTTTGCCCTGTTTGGTTCCCTCTTCCGAAAGGCTTTTCATGATCTATCTTCAAGCTCTGGTCAGGCTGGCCATTGAAGAAGATAAAGATATGCGGCTATGACGAAAGACTCCAGACCCAGACCCCATATAATCACATCACCCTTGCTTGGCCTACTCAAAAAGAAAAAGGAAAACAGAGCAAGAGACAAGGGCTGCACGGTTATTGATGATGATGAATTTGGTTATTTGCTGATGTGACAGCCCCATTTAAACGCGCTTGTTGACAACGACAACAAGTCAACAACACGACAATCGCAAATCTCAATCATGGTCCCCGGTTCAGTGGGGAATGAGCATTCATACATACGAAGTCTTGCAGCAAGAAAGCTGCAACAAAAAAGAGGGAGAAGAAAAGAGAGGGGCCGTAACAAACCGGTTGAGAACAAGCTTTGAGTTGATGGATCGGATGATGGCCCTTCGATTTGTGTGCCTGTAATAATAGAAACTGTAACCCAACCGTGGGATCGGCCAGGCCTAACCCAAGTTCCAACGCTCATGGCGATGATCTCAGCAGCCAGTGGCGTGAGACGATGGAGCTACGACGAGGGAGCCCAGCCTTTTGCTGAAACTGTGGCTCCCCAAGCCAGCCAGGTAATGATAATTCTCACACCAACGTTTGCGGGAAGTCAGCTATAAATATTAATAACTGTCAGCAACCAATGCATTATGACTTTTACTAGCACAGCCATCCATCCATCCATATTGTCAAAGTTGCCGCCCTTGCTTTGTAAGTTCTTAGCCTTATATCCAATCCGGCTCAGCCCTCCCCTGCCTCTGAGCAGGCCCATTCCGTGTAGCAACGGGAGGGCAGAATTGGCGTGGTACGGTACACAGCAGACATTCACTCGTACAGTACACGAGTTGCTGTGCACATCAATGGCCTTTAAAATTGTGGTCCTTGAGCCGTTTGAATCCCGAGTCTTCAGTGAAATTTATGGTGAACACGAGATGGAAATACCTTCAAAACACTCAGGGAATCCATTAATCTCCTCCTCTACACGAACCTCACATGCCTCGCCTCTCCATGGTTGGGCCCCTAGTTAATACAAAGCATTGGCCAAGCCTCGATCTAAAAAAGACCAACACGAGCAGGGGGGCTGAGAGCGAGAGGAAAAGGAGGTCCCTCCCACTCGCTCGCTCCCTTGAATTTTCTTAAAGAGTGATGATTTTCAACTGACGAGCCGCGTACCTGAACTTGACCCGATCAGGGTTGAGTTTCTGTGACGATGAGTTTGCTACCCGATTAGGTTGCACACCAAGCACAGTGCGAGCGAGACGAGGCAAGACAAGACCGGAGTAGCATCAATTAATTGCAGAGATATCTTCTCATTACCTGGATCTCGGGTTCTTGTCCAAGTTTTGACCCAGTCCTTCAAGGGAACAGATGTCGTGAAGCCCCGAAATTTGGTGTTATTCATGAGATCGCCATCTCCTCCTGTAGATCAACGACGTCAGTGAATGACTAGGGCATGTTTTGAAAATATCACAAATCGATTGATGGCTGTCTAAAATGGAAATCACGAAAGGGCAAAGGCAAGAAGCTCATATCATGTGGAACTCACTTCGTGTCTGTCTTTTTTGACGTCGCTAATATGGATGTTCAGTGGAGGCTGCTCGGTTGTCGTGGATCATAGTGGAGAGCGGTCCCCTGTGCCCGCAACCCCAAGCTCGTAACTCGAGCAAGGTTCAATTGCAAGCCCAGGGGTTGAGAGAGAGAAAATGGCAAGGTCACGGTCAAGGTCACGGTCACGGCGGGAACGGCGCAAGCGATGTAGTCTCTTTGAGATCCAATATCCGATGGCCCCGGGCCGTTATTGAATTGTACTATAATATCTGATGCTTGATAAAAAGAGCTCAATTCGTTATTAGAGACACTTGGAGCGTTGGTAGACAACAAATGTGAGTCAAAAGTGCCAAGCAGAATCAAGCATTGAACCCTTATCTCCACAACAACTCCAGTATTTCTCTCTAATCTAGACAATGGAGATACTGTGCGTGTATTGATGAGGATTGCTTGCATGAAATGCCTTGAATATTTAGGAAACACCAAGGATCAATAGCACGGATCAATGGATCATATTGGTGCAGCTATCGTGATATCTATTCGTTGAAGCGAATAACATGGAAGAAATATCATCTCCACTTTCATATTCGCCGTCTTAAGGATGTCAATCATGGCATCAGGGACAAGAATAGCCAACTCTTGACCAAGAATATAGATAATCGGATGCCGCCTTGGTGGCTTATTACCAGGGCTATTTCTTGTTTTCTTGTTTTGATTTTTTCTAATTGATTCAAGCCTCAAGGATGTGCAGAATAAAGAATTGGAGTAGGGTGTCATAACGGAATCCTTCATGATCAACAAATGTGTTGTTGATTGAAGTTGCGTCAGCAAAATGATGATGTGTGAAACGTTCGAGCACGGTATCATAACCCATTGGTTCAAGGTGCGCCCGGTTCACTCAGCGTCAACTGGGCTTAGACTGTCTCACGAAGAAAGGATTCAGATTCCTGCTGATCCACATAGTCTCTACATCTGCCGCATCCCCAGGGCTGAAGGGATTTTGAGGACTGGACTGATGAATTGATGATTTGGTCCAGATGCACGTAACAGCGCTATTGAAGTTGTTGGCTTTGTCCCAAATGCCACGCAATTTCCCCCTACTACTAGCGCACCGGCTTCTTTTACATGTTTGATTTTAAGTGCAGTCAGTAGTCTAGTTGGTAATTAATGTTTCTGTTTGAGGAGGCGTCGTAGCTGATCGGAACTTTGAGCCATTGCGGCTTTGCCCGTCCAGGCTTGGCCCGCGCCTCTTTTTGAGATGAGCAAGCCTCAGTATCAGCTTTTGAGAAGAAGGCTTTGAAATATTGTTTCGGATGCGCTGAGACAGGCATATTCCATTGGATATATTGACAGCCATGTCATATTTTGACCTGCCTGCGCACACATTTGTAGTTGCGATTGCCGTGTAGGTCGGATCTGGGGCGAGCTGAACATGATAAACCACATGCGCTCCTCTGCCTTCAATTGGTGTGGCCATGACCGCGGCTCTGGCTCTGGCTGGCTCTGGCTCTGGCTCTAGCGGTGACCCTCCATGTCCCCTAAGACAAGGGTTGCCTGTTCTCATGGAGCAACGACGCTAGTGAGTAGTGAGGTGGTAGTCGGGAGAGGATACGGGCGACAGGGACCATCAAGTTAAGTCAGCATTCAGCTACACAGTGACTGACTTGACTGACTTGTTGACTTGTTGATAATGGGAGTTATAATGAAAGTTTACAGGTTTAAGCTTGAGTTATTGGGATTTCAAACGGATTATCAAAGTACGTTTTGTTATCCGAGGTTCTCTGGCCCGTCATGTGTTAATCGTTATCGACTTGACGTTGAACTCTCCTCTCCTTGGCAACTCCAATAGCACACGTACTCTGTTAACAAGTTTATATGCAAGATATCAAACCCACGGCTCGAATTGTATTGCATTGCATTTCAAAAGCAGCTAAATCCACATTCGCTCGCTGGCTCCGAGAAAGCGACTCTATTCTATCGAGACGGAGGCCGTGCGTTAGCCACGGGGGTTGACCTTTTAAAGGTTTTGTACGAACACACACACACTCACTCATTCACATTCTCACTCTCTTCATCTGCACTGTGCAACCCCCGACCCCCTGTAGCACCTTTTGGCCTGTCTGTGCTTGACCCTTCTATATCCATGACCCAAATTATCCATGTCGATTGGATCCATGACTGACTTGCACCATACTGTGCTGCGCTGTGCTGTCTGTACTGAGTACTGATGACTGACTGACTGTAGCCTGTATGTCCCGTCGGGCCACCCACTGACTGAATTGGACTGGACTGGACTCGCTTCTAACGTTACTCGCCATCTTTCTTCATCTCATTCAAACCTCACCACCACTCGCTTCTTCCCCCCCTAATCATCTCCGCTTCCTAACTTTTTTGCTGTTGCGTTCCTGTCGTTGAATTGACGTTAGCAGCCTGTCCTGTCCTGTCCTGTCCTGTCCTATACGTCTGTCGTTGCCTATCTGCTGAGACATCAGACCTTACGAGACGACAAAGACTGAGCCTGCCTCTATCGTCTTACTTCTTTCTATACATACATACTTTCGCTCTCACCCGACCGTCTTGTTCCGGCTTTAACCAGCCACTTTTTACTCCTAATACAAACCGTCTTTCGTTTCTGGAGATCATAATGTGAGTCTCAACTCTTTTTGCCTTGGATCAATGACACATGCCTCCAACCACCAACCACCCGGTTTCTATGTTTCTACTCTGGAACTTGTCTCGACGCTCTTCATTCCGTTAAAGCCTCTTGACCCCGACGCAGCATACCCACGCGCTGCACTGCACCAGTTTCTACTACTGTTGTTCTTGCCACTCAATCTATTTACGTGCCCAACGATTGCGACGACTTGCAGTACATCATTTGTTGCCCGGCATTAGCTGACTTGCGATTCTTGAATCATGCAGTTTTCCGCATCTATTATTCGCATCTTTTTTGCTTGAAACGGTTCGGTTCGAATACCCTCGCTATCGCTAGCCATCAAATATACGCATCAAGGCTCGACCTGCAACCTTTTGTTCTATATCTTATTTTCGATTCTATATTATCAGGTCTATCTACATCGCCATATATTGATCACTGAAACCGTATCAATAACTTCAGCTCAACTCGGACCGTTCCGAGTCTCTTTTATGGGTTGTGTCTAATCCCAAACCGAATATTCTATTCTTATACCTTCTACATGCCTAGATTCGGTGTTGCGTTCAACAGGCGGAAGTCAACCGCAACCTCGGAGGATTTCCAGCATGGCTCAGTGACACCAGAACAATCATCATTCCGTGTTATTGAGCGAACCGACCCTGCGCTCGGCAAATCATTTGACGGCGGCGCTAGAATGGCTAGGAATTCTGGTCATCACATTCCTAAGCCCAGTCATCTGGAACTTGACTCTGAGGATAACATGTTTGCCGATCTCAAAAGTGGCAATAGGTGAGTTTTTTTTCCAATATCCCCCGCCTTCTCCCTCCTCTGCCTGTGTGACTCGCCAAGGAATGTTGCACAACTGCCGTTGGTTCTGAAAGATAAAAATAAATCAAGTCATGCTCCATGGCGCTGACTCCTTCTCAGGGGAAGTGGGGCTTCTAATACGACCAAAGCCACATCAACTGATACCTCATCAAGGCACAGTAATGCCTCGACTGCTCCGTCTTCTACGAATCTCGAGGGTCAGGACGATCACAAAAATTCCCAGAAAAAGAACCTGCACGATATCGCTCCTCGACCTGGGGTCAAGTCTAGCGGGTCCGGATTTCTGAACCGAGCGGGTCGAACTTTTTCTTTCGGGGTCCAGAAAAAACACAACGGTTCTTCCCCTAAGATCGACAACAGCGACATCCCTCCCGTTCCCGCCATTCAACAGGATGCTTTTGGTGGAAGAGCTCGAGGCCTAACCGAATCTACAACCAGCACTGCTACGCCACCCAAGTTGGAGATGGAGAATGGAGGTATGGATATGGGAGGAGATTTCGGCTCCATGTTCTCGTCCTTCGATAAGAGAGCAAGCGTTGCGACCATGAGAGCTGACGGATCCGCTGCTCCTCGCTCACTAACAAGCAACCGACCTATCCAACCTCCTCCTTTGAGCATCAACAAAGTTACCAAGGTCGAGCCTGGCCTTGAGTCATGGAACGGCCGCAACGAGGACGACAACCTCCTTGGGTCTCAACCTGGTTCTCCTGAACTTGACGACGTGCCGCCCCCTGTTCCACGCCACCAAAGCTCTTTCAAGACCTTCAGCCGACCGTCCGACATTATCGAAGATGAAGATGCGAAGCTGTTACAGGATTCTATTGCAGTGGGACGATTGCTTTCCGAGTCCAACAGCAGTCCCAACCCCTCTGGTCGCTACCGACGAAACGAGGATTCTTTCTCGTCCTTCGAGAGGAAGCCTCTGAACAGCAGCTTCAACAGAGGAGATGACAACTTGTTTGAAGGAACTTCGGCTCACTCCTCGCGTATTACCAACCGTTTCAACTCGCGGCCCGCTAGCCCGCAACGCAACAACAAGGTTATGACACCTGCGCAGTTTGAGAAATATCGCAAAGACAAGGAGCGCCACGATTCGAGCGACGCAGTATTGCAATCAACTGCTCGTGATGACGACGACGACGACGAAATCAATTATGATGACGACGAGGATGAGATCGAGAAGTCAAAGCAGCAAGCAAAGCAAAGGAGAAAGCAGGAAGCTCACATGGCGGTCTATCGACAGCAGATGATGAAGGTGACTGGAGAGCAGCCTGATATGCAGTCTCACGAACGCCCTGGGCTTGCCAGCTCGATGAGTGCACCTCAGCTTCATCTCATGAAGACACCCTCTCCTGGGCCTCCAGGGCCTGCCTCCGACGAGGATGATGATGAGGAGGTTCCTTTGGCCATTTTGCAGGCCCACGGCTTTCCCAGCAAGAATCGGCCACCCGCTAGACTCAGTACTATGGGCTCCAACCCGAACCTGCGAGCGTCAGCCCAGCTGGCGCCCCCAAGACCTGGCTCGGCTATGGGCGAGAGCAGCCAAAACCAGCGCCACTCGATGCTGCCTGCCTTCGCACGCGGCCTTCCTCAGGATCCCTTTGTTGGTGCAGGCATCGCAAAGCCTGCTATGCGTGAATCTCTTACTTTCAGTGGCGGTCTTCCTGCTTCAGAGTCCCAGCAATCCCTGCCTCCTGGTGGCTTGGTTGGCGTGATTGCCAATGAAGAACGCTCAAGGGCCATGCGACGGGGTGGCCCCAACGCCAACGGCCAGAAACTCGTTCCTGGTCTCAACGCGCCACAGGGCCCTCCTTTCGACAATGTGCCCCCAGGCATAATGAACGGTATGAACGGCATGGGAGGTGGCATGTACAATATGCCAGGTATGGGCATGTCTCAACAGCAGATGCCTATGCCCATGGCACCACCACAGCTCACCGTGGGCGATCAGGCTCAGCTCCAGATGACTCAGCAGATGTCCCAGTTCATGCAGATGCAGATGCAGTTTATGCAAATGATGGCTACCAACAACCAGCAGCAGCAACCTGGTGGAATGATGTCACCGATGCAGGTCCCTTACGGAGGACTTTCTGCTACTCAGTCCATGAATGATCTGTCTTCTCGCCACTCTATGATGCTTGAGCCAACCTTGGAGCCTCCCCGTCGCATGGACGCCGGAATGCGTACTATGAGCATGGTGGCGCCCCCTTCAGGCGCGCCTTTCCTGCCACCACCTGGCGGCTATGCAGGTTCGATTCACGGCATGAACATGGGTTACACCCCATCGATTGCACCCTCTGAGCGAAGCAACATTGGCCTTCCCGGCCGATATCGCCCAGTATCACAGATGCCATCGGCAGCGGTTCCTGACCCTCATCGACGAACCAACACCATGTCTGGGGCGCTCGGCCGTTGGGATGAACCCAAGGGCAAGTCAACTATCAACGTTGTGAGCACTTCTGGGGATGGATCAGATGACGATGATGAGGAGGGATGGGAGGCGATGAAGGCGAAGCGAGATAAGAAGCGCAGCATGTGGAAGTCAAAGAAGGGACTGGGAAGTGATATTGGAACAATGATATAATCAAAGGATAAGTAAGGAACTATTACAAAAGAGACGGAGGTAAGATTGGTTTATATGCTCTACTTTTGTATCTGGATATCCACAGGCTGGAATAGCTCAGCCGCCGAGTGGAGAGCCCCATACAATTGTATTATCTAGAAGAGTGCTTTTCACCCGGGCGTCGTGGGGAAAGAAGATATGATAGGCTCCGGCTCATCGGGTTTGAGTCTGGCGCATGATAGATAAATCTTTATGCCGGTAATTGACTAATTGGGAGGTCACGTATAGATTGGTCTTTTGTCTTTATGTGTTCAAGCTTTCATGGAGCCTTTTGACGTCTTTTGTTTAACATTCATCTATGCCATAACTAGAAACACGACAATCTGCTATTTGTTATGTAATATAGGTTGATATTTAACCATCAATAGTACCATTAGCCCACTCCTTTCTCTTGACACCCATCTCAACAGCGGCCAGACCCCAGTCCTCTCCGTGATTATGGCCCTTGCCATCAACACCAGCGCGAGCCTTGGCTTGCTCCTCAGTCAGGACAGTCAGGACTCCAAGGATGACGGGCACCCCAGTGTCGAGCTGCACGCGCATAAGGCCCTGGCAAGTTGACTCGGCAATGTACTCAAAGTGCATGGTCTCACCCTTGATCAGAACGCCGACAGCGATGATAGCATCAAATGCACCAGAGGAGGCGGGAAGAGAGGTGAGATCGGTAGTGGACGAAGCCAGAAGGTCGGTAGCAGAAGGGCCGCCAGTCGATGTGCCCTGGATCTGAGAAGCGGAGAAGAGGCTAAAGAATGGCAAATGTCAGCTACTCAGCGGAAACGTATGCATGTGACCGGGAGGATTTACCGCTGGACAGCGATGGGGAGCTCCCAAGAGCCGGGGCAAGACTGGATAACTATGTTGGATTCCTTGACGCCAGCTGCGAGGAGCTTCTCCTTGGCACCGGTGACGAGGGGATCGATGATGGTTGAGTTCCAACGGGCGTGGACGATACCGATGCGCAGGCCGGAGCCGTCGTGATGCTGAGGAGAAGGACCCTTGAGAGACATTGTGACGAATTGATGTTTATATGGTGCGATTCAGACTGTTCGTACTGCGTAAATTGGGATGAACCTGTCGCTATCTAGCTAGGGATAGAAAAAAGGTAAAGTTGGATGGTTTAGGTTCTGAGTAGAAGCTTAGCAATTCTTAGCAATCCATTCTATGGGTGTGCCAGAGAGAGGACGCGGGGCTCATTTACAGCGGGGTTGGGTTTAGAGGGTCACGTCACAGGGGAGACAGCCCAGAAGAACTTAAGGTGGAGGATAGGGAACCATTGGAACCTTCGGATGCAGGGACTGAAGGTACGTACCTGATCGGACCTTCCTAACCTCTTGGCGTGTCGTTCCGTGATGGATCTGTTGTTAGTCGGAAGGAAAGATGAACTAAGATAGGTAAGCTACTAACCTTTAGGTGATCACCTCCTTCTTCAAAGATGCTCTTCACAATCAATTCATGATCAAGCAGAGGAAAATGATTCACCGTCACCTAAAAATTTTCCCTCTTCTTTCATCCTTCTCTTCTTCAACGCCCCCTGCTTCTATTCCTCTATAATAACTCCACCGGCATAATATCCACATGATCCGTGTAGTCTCTCGGGCAACCAGATGTCTGTGTTTCAATGCAGCATGAACCATTGAACTGACTACTTACTTGGGTCTTATATCTCAATTCATGATCGATATTCAAGTCATTTCATCAACAAAAATGTCAATAACTGCGTTACCACAATCTTCAACTCACCTTTTACGGTCCTCATCTTCGCTTCCAGATCCCTTTTCACTGGTCAAGGAGCTTGTTGACAACAGCATCGATGCTGGAGCGACGTCTATCGAGATTACAGTCGCACCCAACACCGTCGACAAGATCCAAGTCCGAGACAATGGCTGTGGGATACAGGTTGAAGACTATGACTTCCTGGGATGTCGGTCTCATACAAGTAAGCTTCGAAGTTTCGAAGAACTTCACTTAAAAGGCGGCACAACACTCGGGTTCCGTGGCGAGGCTCTTGCTAGTGCCAATTGCCTTGCTACAGTCAAGATCACAACTCGAACAGCTGGAGATCCCATCGCATCGCTTCTTCTATTAGACCCCAAATCAGGTGGAATAAGCAAAAAGCAACCCGTGTCCAGCCCTGTCGGAACCACAGTCCAAGCTTTGGATTTGTTTCAGAATCTCCCTGTTCGGAAACAAAATGCTATTCAAGTGAGCCGAAAGACCTTGACCGACATCAAGCGACTCTTAGAGGGCTATGTTATAGCGCTTCCATATCTCAAACTCTCCTTCAAGGTGCCTGGTGGCTCAATTCAGCAATGGACTTACTCCCCTCGTTCACAAGAGAACACACGAGAGGCAATCACACAGGTGCTTGGTCACGCTCTCACTTCTCAACTCATCGAATTATCGTCCGATTCTACCACTGGACGATTTTCAACAAGAGGACAAGTGGAAAAACTCAGAATCACGGCCTCCTTACCACGGCCCGACAGCGATGTTAAGATCATCAAGGGCAAAGGAGCCTTCATTTCGGTTGACTCGCGTCCAATTTCATCAACCAGGAGCACGGGGAAGAAGCTGCTCTCTATTTTCAAATCGAGTATTTCGGCAGTCCTAAGCACAGCCGATAGCTACCGAGCACCTCCTAACCTCTTCATGCAGCTCAACATCCAATGTCCACCAGGCTCATACGACCCCAATGTGACGCCCCTGAAAGATGAACTTCTTTTCGTAGACGAGTCAGCTGTCCTCAACTGCTTCAAGACTCTCTGCGATTCCATTTACAACAAAAAAGCTTCTATTGGCAGGGACTCCCCGCGCAGGCTGATGTCGGCAGAAAGGGCCCTGTCCCCGCGGACTGGAGCCTCGAAGATTGCAGAGCCAAAGCCAATAGATACAGCTCATTTGAGCAACACTGAAAGCGAATGTCTACTGACCGACCAAGAACTTGTTGATTCTCTTAACGATGAGCTTGAAAGAGTGCTTGGCGGTGGCTCTGGCATATTTGGGAGTGGCGAGAGGTCTTCTCCCAGTGCCTTTACCGTTCCCACTTCACCAAAGAAGAACACTCGGTCTGGAAACCGTAACGAATCCAAGGGCTCTAAGGAAACCCAAACAATTCAGAAAATGATGCGAACTAGATTGGCGGTCGATCTCTCACGAAAGGGCAGTGATTCTACTGATGTGGATGGCACAGAGGGACTGGTCCCCGTGCAAGTTACACCTCGGCGAGCCACCACACCAGCCCAAGATCAATCCCAATCCAACTCTCAGCATCGAGGGTTGACTCAAAGTCGTCGCTTCGGCAATATTGACGATTATTTCCGTTCAGCACGCGACGAGCCTGTTGTAATTGCAACAGATGAGACTGCAACGCCTGAGAATACACAAGATGCAAACGACATAGCAAACCCTTCTCAATCAAATCGTCTCCCACTGAAGGAGCTGACAGAGTCAGACCTCAACACGTTCCGGGAGGATGAAGAAGACTATGAAGACGAAAGTGATGATTGGCCCCTGAATGAACTTCCTTTTGCTGAGCCGAATGCCGTCCCATCTCCTCGCACATCTCCTCGCCGCCAGAGCCCTTCTCTCTTAACTCAGCCTTTCAGGCCTCTTACGAGACCACAACGAATATCCGATTCAATGTCAGATTTGCGACTGGGGTTGCCGGTGAACCTGCAAACCCCTCCGTCATCCGACCCTACAGGTGTCGATAATTCGATTCGTCAGGAGTCTCGCCGGCAGCCTACCAACAATCTCTCCGCCAGAGGCCAGAGGTCCTCGCGAGGTAACACCATGCTATCAGTCAGTAGAAGGAGCGGTGACGAGCTTAGACAAGGACAAGGACGTCTGTTCCCTGGGAGCGGTCCGACTTCATCCCCTGGCAGACGCCGATCAGAAGTTCGGCATGGCAGCGTATTGGCTAACCGCAGGAATGCCCCGATGGCCAACAGCCGGGACGACTCGGACGCATATCTTAAGGAAATGTTGCACAACGGTCACGCGAACTCTGAGGATCAGGAAGGCTAGCAACCTTTTGGTCATGGACAGTCGTCGTCTCAGGCATATGCACAATCTCGGTTGTTTAATCAAGCACCGGATAATCCTCAACCCTTTGGTAAAGCCGTGAGGGATTCTGGACGAGGTCATGGCCAAGACAGCAGCCAATGGTCACATTCTCTACAAGCGCTCCTTATGAGGACGCCGCCGCCACAAACGGCAGAACTTGACGAACAAAGTCTGAATGAATGCCGCCAAATGCATGATCATGCTCAAGACCAGTGTAGTCAGGATTTCGAGCCAAGACCAGCTAAGCGGCAGCGACGTTGCTCGAGCGTTACGACTTCGGAAGGTGAAGAGGTAGATCCTAGATGCCTTCTGATGAGACGACAACGTATTCGTGCAAGTGGGGGAAGATTGAAACGCATTGCGTCAAAGAAACTTCCATTCGAAACGATACCCCAAGACAATTCCACGATGAAACTTTCGACTGAGGCCAAGGTTGAAATGAGTGGGCTACAAGCTGCGACTCTGAGGCCCATAACCTCAGACCGATTCAAAGACCACGACTTGGCCATACAATTCAAGAGCATGGAAGAAGTTGATGAGGTTGAGAAGCTATTAATGAAAGTCACGACGTTGTGGTTGAAAGAGAACCCATCTATTAAGGTGGAGTATCTGCTACGATCTGGAGTGAAAGGTAAATCAAAGGCGTAATGTTTTGTTTTGTTTTTTATTTGGGCTCAGGCGCGACGATATCTATGGGAGGAAAGCGATCATGATGGGGTTCATTCATTCATTCATTGACAAAACTGTTATCAATTTTCGGGAATCAAGGAAAGTAGAGCTTCTTGCTTGTGGAGATTGCTTGTACGACTGAACGACTAATTAAGGAAGCTAGAGATACCGGTCTGCCGGGCTAGATAGTTAATTCACAGTAGTTAAATGGAACTACAATTTTAGACTGAACCTGAGGTTGGTAATTATATCTAAGACAAACCCGATTTGGCTAGAGCATCTGCCGGGAGCCGTAGAGTACAGTAGCTGTTAAGCCTGAAACGTGGATTATTTTGCTAAGTGGTACATAAAGCATAAGCGGCTTCAAGATGAGGTGTTTGCCGTAACCATACCAGTGAGGCTGTGAATAGGTGCTGTAACAAGGGTCATAGCGGCTGGAGTGTTCAGGTCACGTATGTTCTAACCTGACAATAGGGTAGGTGCTGTATCGAAAGCTGAATGTCGGGTGATACAATCAAGGAGTAGACAGACTACTTTAGCGAACGAGACAGGCTATAGAGATCTGCGTGTGCCAGCTGGCCAGCCGCGTGGCCTCTATTGTAATCCAACATCATGAGCCAGTAGCAAAAGTCAAGCGTGACAATGTTACTCGATATCGTGCTCCCCGTTAC